>JBBGZY010003279.1:0-107500 GCA_037952925.1 Lithobates clamitans
AGAGGGAGAGAGAGAGAGGGGGAGAGAGAGAAGAGACCGAGAGAGGGAGAGAGAGAGAGGGAGAGAGAGAGGGAGAGAGAGAGGGAGAGAGAGAGGGAGAGAGAGAGGGAGAGAGAGAGGGGGAGAGCGAGGGGGGGAAAGAGAGAGGGGGAGACCGAGAGGGGGAGAGATAGAGGGGGGAGAGAGGGAGAGAGAGGGAGAGAGAGAGGGGGGAGCGACCGAGAGGGGGAGAGAGAGAGGGAGAGACCGAGAGGGGGAGGGAGAGACCGAGAGGGGGGAGAGAGAGAGAGGGGGAGAGAGGGAGAGACGGAGAGGGGGGAGGGAGAGGGAGAGAGAGAGGGGGCGAGAGGGGAGAGACCGAGAGGGGGAGAGAGAGAGGGTGAGACCGAGAGGGGGAGAGAGAGAGGGGAGAGAGAGGGAGAGACCGAGAGGGGGAGAGAGAGAGAGAAAGACCGAGAGGGAAAGCCTGAGAGGGGGAGACAGAGAGGTGGAGACCGAGTGGGGGAGAGAGAGAGAGGGGGGAGAGAGGGAGAGACCAAAAGTGGGGGAGAGAGAGGAAGAGAGAGGGAGAGGGAAAGACCGAGAGGGGGGAGAGAGAGGGAGAGAGATGGGGGGTAGAGAAAGAGGGGGGAGAGAGGGAGAGACTGAAAGGGAGAGAGAGAGAGAGACTGAGAGGGGGAGAGAGGGGGAGACTGAGAGGGAGAGACCAAGAGGGAGAGAGACAGAGGAAGACTGAGAGGGGGAGAGAGAGGGAGAGACCGAGAGAGGGAGGAGAGAGAAAGTGGGGGGGGAGAGACTGAAAGGGAGAGAGAGAGAGAGAGAGAGAGAGAGAGAGAGAGAGAGAGAGAGAGAGAGACTAAGAGGGGGAGAGAGGGAGACACTGAGAGGGAGAGAGAGAGGGAGAGACCAAGAGGGGGAGAGAGAGAAGGGGGAAAGAGTGAGAGAGAGAGAGCGAGGGAGAGAGGGAGAAAACGAGAGAGCGAGAGATGGGAAAAAGAGACTGAAAAAGATAGAGGGGAATAGTGGGAGAGTATATAAGTAACTTGAGAGACAAGCAGGGAGTCACAGAGAAAGTGCCATGGGAAATAGGACAAACAACCAAAAATCTTAAAAAAAGTTCATACAACTGATATAAGTATCTTTGGACTTCCTTACTACAGGATTTCTGCACACCGGGCTATCTAGAGGCATGTGACACTGGACTATACCCATATTGTGGACTTTTAGTGTACAGTGGATGGTGTACCACCATGTGGATTCCACCGCTGGTCCTGCTGTTCCTGGCACTGGTGCTGATTCCAGACCCGGGTATGTAAATGGCTGATCACAGACTCTGTGTATGTTCATGTGCATTGTTGTAGAAATGATTTGTAATACCATTGTAATACAGATATTATCAGTGACAATGATACAGTGCAATCATGATCCCAGAACATAGCATGTGCGTGTGTGTGTGTATAATCAATATAAATGTTATAAATGTTTATATATATATATATATATATATATATATATATATATATATATATATATATATATGCAAGAAAAATGAGAACAGGATCTCCAAATCTTGCACTAAAGTATGTTTACCTTATACATCTTTATACAAAAATGAACGCGACTGTGCTGTTTCAAGCAAATCTTTGCTCTTGATCAAGCTGCAGTTGTGATATGCAATGTGACAGTTGTGACAAGCAATGCTTTACTTGAAACTGGACAGTCACGCTAATTTTTGTATGAAGATGTAGTTTTGATGTATGTTTGTTTTGGTGGAACAATGGGAGCCCACCATTGACATGATCTCCAGTAACAAATTTGTAACACAGCAGGAGTGACTTGATTATTTTTGATTATATATATATATATATATGTAAAAAAATGAGGACTAGAGGTTAGAAATCTTTCCTTGCCAGAGTAAAACTCCAGTAAAACAAGTTTAAGTTCTGGATAGAAGAATTCTAGGGTTAGTTCCCCAAGCATTGCTATCTGAGTCCCCATTGGAAAGACTTCTCCTATCCTCACTTCCTGTCCTGGTGACCACTCAGAAAAAGAGAGGTACCTATGTATATATCTCTGTAACTATAACTTGCAAAAAGTGCAAGATACAGTAGATATCTTTATTGTCGAGTTGCGTGTGTGTGTGTTTTTTTTTTTTTTCAAGTATGCACTCAGAGCCTCGAAAGTTACAGAGGTGGTCTAAAACTGCCCATAGGCATTAGATGACAGTCCCTGGTCATCGGTCATAAAAGAAAAAGTGATGCTCCCCTAGCACTGCAAGGGTAAAATATATATTTTTTTGTCTAGAGGGAACAAAAAACAGTTTTTACTCACTAAACTCAGTAATCATTGTTTGATGAGTTTGGTGTGGAGCAGTGTTCTTTTTGATGTCAAATTTCAGTTTAGTTTTAGTCATGGTCTTTTGACTAAAATGCCATTTTAGCTTTAGTTGTATTTTAGTAATCTGAATTGTTTTAGTGTTAGTTGTATTTGAGTCATTTGAATTGTTTTAGTTTTAGTTATCTGAATTCATAGTTACATAGTAGGTAAGGTTGAATAAAGACAAAAGCACATCCTTGCTGTTTTCGTTTTTGTCGTATTTTAGTCAACTAAAATCGAATGTGTTTAGTTAAATTGTAATGCATTGTTTAAGCAGAATTGCCGAACTCATTATATACTCCTGGAATAAAAATCTAACATATTCTTATTTATGGTATTAAGGTTTGAACATGCACTACAGACACAGATTTAGATGTTGTAATTTATAACGTCATTATAAATAAAACCAAGTTTCATAAATAGAGTAAACATATTGCATTTTGAGAAACATAAGCACAACTTTAAAATATAAAAAAAAAATTAAAAAAAATTGTAAACTCCATTGCATAAATTACCTGAATATTTTACCAACATTAAATATTAGGAAAAAAAAAACAAGAAAATCCTTTTTTTGCCTTTTTCTTAATTGTTTTCTCTTTCAACAGCTTAGTAGATGTCCCCTTCTTATTCTTATGTGGTAGTGCATTGTTACTTTTGATGTCAAATTGAAATTTCGTTTCATTTTGGTCATAGACTTTGACTAAAATTCCATTTTAGTTTTAGTCGTATTCTAGTCATCTGAATTGTTTTAGATTTAATGGTATTTTAGTCGACTAAAATAGTGTTAATTTTATCAATAAAATTAACACTGCTGTGGAGGAGCTTGAGCGGCCTTTAACAGATCCCTGACCTTGATCCTACTGAATACCATTGGGATGAATTGGAAAACATATTGTGAGCCAGGTCTTCTCATCCAACTTCACTACCTGACCTCACTAATGCCTTTTTAGCATAGTGGTCCTAAATTTTCACAGACACGCTTCAATATTTGGTGGAAAGTCTTCTCAAAAGAATGGACAATGTTAAAGTTTAAAACATTTTATTAATATCTATGGTTTAGTACTGAGATGTCCAATAAGCCCATACAGTAGTAGTGGTCAAGTGTCATTGAACCTGTGACCATACAGGGACCAAACATCTATGTGAACTAGTCCAAAATGGCCCAATTCTGTATTTATTTGGCAGCTAAAGATATTAGGATACTGTAAGGACCTGTGTTGGCAAGCTTTGGGCTTGTGTAGATGGCATCGGTATGACATCAGTTTAAGACTCTTCTGAGATCATTTAAAATTCACTGACTGGGGTATTGTACCTGCCTTTGACATCTTTCAAAACTGCAGTTGACTTCCGTCTGATCTGCAGTTGTCCTCCTTCTGACCTGCAGTTGACTTCTGTGTGATTTGCAGTTGACCTACATCTGACCTGCAGTTGATTTCCATGTGTTCTACAGTTGACCTCCTGACTTACAGTTGATCTCCTTGTGATCTTCAGTTGACTTCAGACTAATTTGCAGTTGACCTCCTTCTGACCTATAGTGGACTTTTGTGTGAGCTACAGTTGACTTGCAGTTGACTTCGGTCTAATCTGAAGTTTACCTCCTTCTGACCTGCAGTTGACTTTGGTCTAATCTGAAGTTGACCTCCTTCTGACTCATAGTGAACTTTTGTGTGATCTACAGTTGACCTCCTTCTGACCTATAGTGGACTTTCGTGTGATCTACAGTTGATTTGCAGTTGACTTCGGTCTAATCTGAAGTTTACCTCCTTCTGACCTGCAGTTGACTTTGGTCTAATCTGAAGTTGACCTCCTTCTGACTTGTAGTGAACTTTTGTGTGATCTACAGTTGACCTCCTTCTGACCTACAGTTGACTTTGGTCTAATCTGAAGTTGACCTCTTTCTGACCTATAGTGGGCTTTCACGTTATCTACAGTTGACCTCCTTGTGACCTCCATCGAATATGCTTCAAGCAGATTTTGCTCCCCCGTAGACTTGCACTGGTATGCAAAAACCTTGTGATCGAGAACCTGTTGACACAGGTTCTAATAGCTTATGTTTGTTTTTATCACCGTTTATTGTTTTACTTTTATGGTTATGGCAACAGGGTATGTCGTTGGAGTACTTAGTGATTATCCTGTTTAACCCATATGCTTCCCATATGTTTAGTTTGTAAAAAGTTCCCCCAAACCTAATCTTTTCTAAGTGCAAGACCTAGGTACTCCGGTTTCCTCCCACACTCCAAAGACATGCTGGTAGGTTAATTGGCTCCTGTATAAATTGGCCTTAGTAGGCGTATGTATGAATGTGAGTTAGGGACCTTAGATTTTAATCTCCTTGAGGGTAGGGACTGATGTGAATGTACAATATATATGTAAAGCGCTTGATGGTGCTAGATAAGTACCTGTAAAAAATAAATATGGAATTATAATTACTGCTGAGTTCTACAGTCCCTGGCAGTTGAAAAAGCAATAGGATGAATACAAATACCCTAGGTTAAAATAATTCATGCCAATTCAAACCAATTTAAAAAATCCCTGCTAAATTTAAAATATAAAATATAAAAATACACAAATAATATTAATAATTACTAATAAGACGTAAGTAAAAAAATGGTGTGTCTTTGCAAAAAAACTTCAGTATATACCGCAGAGGCTACTGGGTACTTTTTTTTTTTTAATACTTTATTAATCCCAAAAGGGATATTTTTGAAATCCCAAAGAGAAATTTAAAAAGGGTTCACAGCTGTCGTTTTATCCATTCTTTTGCCATAATGTATTACATTCATTATCAGTTGTCCAGCAAGGGGTCCAGTCATGATGTGGGGTACCTGTTCTTCGTAGTGAAAGGGTTGTTGAACATTCTGTGCCCTGCCAAATGTAAAAAAACAAAACCGCTACAACTGAGCAATGGTTTGTATTATTGTAGACATTTTTGCCAAGTTGTAAATTAGACAATGTTTTTTTTTTCGTGTAGATTGCTGTAGGGTATGTCACTGTGCAATGTAGACAAGGCAGGACTTGTGCAAGTACAATACCCAACAGGCAGATTTTGTTGTTGTAACAAAAATACTTCACATGCCAAAAAAGGACCACCAAACATATATAATGTACCATATATATATATATGACAAGTTGCTGCAGCACATTTCTATTCTTAAGCCCCGATTCTCACTGGTGTGGCTTTGAAATCACGATGCTTCAGAGTGATTTCAAAGCCGCACATCAGAGCGATTTGCACTGCTGATTTCATTACGGCTTGTGACGTCATACAACAGAAGTCTATGCAAGTTGCAATTAAATCAGCAAAAAGCAGTGCAGGAACCTTTTTCAAAGTCACTTCGACATGAGTGGCGGCGATTTGAACGGTTCCGTTGCGGGCAATGGGGTGCGACTTGTCATGTAATTTGGTACTGTCAAATTGCATGACAAGTCACACCGGTGTGAACAGGGCTAATTCAGTCTACACAGGATGAAAATTAAGTATACTATCCTGCAACGACTTGTCTAGACTTCTATACCTTAGAGGTAAAAACTTGGATAAAGCTGGCCCTGCATTAGAGGAATTTAACTTGACAACCTTAGTTTCAGAAACACTCGTTTTCAATTTTATAGAACATTAGTGGAGGTCAATTCGACAATCATTTTCAACCCAAACAAGGAGCAGGAAATTTTTTTTGAACAAACAAATTTCGAACAATGAATGTGAATTTTGTTCGCGAAATCACATTCATCCCAAAATCGATTGTTAAAAGGAAATATAACTTTCGAAACAATATTCATCAAGTCAAAGGGCTGTTTGTACGGATTAGAATTCTCCTACAAACGTTTGTAAATCTACTAGCATATGGCCAACTTTACCTTCCAGTTACATTGTCACATGACAGCCTTAAGAGGCATGACTGCTGCTTCACGTGTACAGTATGTATACATACATGTACAGTATATAGCTAAAAACATACAAGCAACCCTCCCAATGATTGAGTTCTGGTGTTTCCAGTGTTAGATCTGTTAATATTAAAAAATACAAAGATGTTTTAGACAATTGTGCACTTCCAAAATTAGGTTGGTGAAAGCTTTTATCTGTTCCAGTACGGCCGTGCCTCTTTGCACAAGGCCAGCTCCATAAAGACATGGTTTGATCAGCTTGGTATTGAGGATCTTGAGTGACCTACACAGGGTCCTGGCCTCAACCCTACTGAACACCTTTGGGAATAACTGGAACATCAGTTGTGAGCCACGTCTCCTTGTTCAATATCATTAGAAGATCTCACAAATGTTCTTTTTGTTAAATAAGCCCAAATTTCCTCCTGGCATGCTCCAAAATTAAATGAAAAGACTTTCAAGAAGAGCAGAGGATGTTAAACTGCAAAGGAAGGGGACAACACCATATCAATGACCATGGTTTTGGGATGGGATGCCCGGCAAGCTCATATTGATGGTGATGGTCCACAAACGGCCACATATCTTTAATTTTTTTATTAGAAAACCCAGAATGGAAAAAAAAACTCCTACATGCTGAGAAAATATTATTTGAGCCCATAAAAATCATCGGTAGATGTTCATCTATAGACAGGTAAAGTTATATGCAAATTTAGACTTCTCCTGTAATTGTTGGCATAGAGCTCAACTCTACACTTCTAGTACCTCCCTACTGGTGATGTCTGCTGCCTTCACTGCAAGTGGCACTCAACCAAAGCGGCAATGCAGAAGGAGAGGAAGTCATGGAGAACAGGGTTCCTCTATGGTTTATTGAGTCACTGGGGCAGCAATCCGATTGGATGCTGGCCACCTATGTTACTCTAGCAGTGTGGCAGAGTCTATTTATAATCCTGACCCTTGGGTTTGGCGTGCTCTTTGCAAGTGGATAGAGTAGGGAAAGGCACCCCGTCTGTTAGGGACAGTACCAAGGGTAGGGAAGGCTCCTGATGAGGAGGGAAAGCGTAGGGTTGCATCTCTCTGGATACCTTCCTGATTGGGCATGAGATGACCAGGCCGCACACTGTCCCCTCTCAACAGACGCTGTTGGTTCGGCTGGAACCTACTTCTTTGCGTTATTGGGAACCGTGAGTGTGCCCAGTTAGGTAGCCGTCCCACTGGATTTGTTGTGAACTGTTACTGCATTACTCCAATACAAGTTTTATATTGCGCCTAACTGTGTGAATTATTCCCGCTGCACTTCGCTGTACCCCACCTACATGCAGCCACTGGAGGTGGAATGAAGACTTACTGTAACAGGAATTTAGAGCTTTGCATATAAATCTGGCATCTTTTATCTCTGGATCTACTGATCATCTTGACACGTGATTTTCTCCTACTAACATTTCCTCATTTTGTAAAAGGATGTTCCCTGGCTTTCATGCTGATCCTCTGGTTTCACATCTTTAAGTCACCAACCCTGTCTAAGCACTCAGAACTTCTGATTTTTGAGATCTAAATTCTCCTTTTGGATTATACGAGCCATGGGGTCAGGATAATGGCCTAATAGGATTTTTGGAAGTAAGCCAAGACATATATCTACATAGGGGTGCTCACAGTGTGTGCCTGGGCACATCCTAATCACCCCGTGTGGTGCCGATTCCCCCTGCTTCCTGGCGCCCCCTGTCTTCCCCTGCAGTGCTGCCAGCTTCCCTCCTCTCCCGCTGGCTGCTGCTAGGGAGGATTCAGGATGGCGAGCAGGGGAAGGAGCCAGTAAATATTTAATTTATTGGCCCCTTCCTTTTCTGAGTGAACACAGTGAGTGATGTGTACCAATCTCTCCTGTGTTCATTCTTAACTGAAACATAGTAAATTGTTTACTGTGCTTCTGTTTGTGAATGAACAGGAAGCCGCTCAGCACAGAGCACTTCTCATTCATTCACTGTCCTCTGCAGCTGAGGCTGCAGAGAAAGGGACTCAGTGCCTTTCTCTGTCTCTGTTTGTACCCTTGATATTTCACCAAAGCCCTCTTAGTGGGCTCCTAAAAAAATTGGAAAAAATAAATACTGGAAAAAATACTTTAAAAAAATAACATTGTAAGAAATAAGAAAAAACGTAATAAAAATAAAAAAACTACTGACATCGCCCACTGCCGTACTGACGCCAATCTGTGCTCTACTGACATTCCACTGCTCTGCCGATATACACGTATGTCTGTAATACGATAGGCTGTGAACACCAACATATGTCAATATATTTTTTTTGCACCAGATTGACATATATCTAGGAAATATCTAGTTCCTCCTTAAAACATGGGCAGAAATCAACAGAAGCACAGACATCGGGAACATTGCCATGTAGATACAACCTTCGAGATCCAGCCAGTCCTAGCAACCAGTGATGTCATCTCTAGTCTTTTTTTTTCATTGGTTTATATATATAACTCTGATTCATAACCGTCTGTGCAGAAATTGGGGCAGCTGCTTATAGTCTAGCAAAAATCATAATGGACGAGTTCTGTCCTGCTTTTATATGACGCTACTTGACATGAGGTTGTAAGCAGCAAGAATAATAATTAACTCTATAGGCACAAGAATTGCATCGATATACAGGAGCTATTTTCATAGTTTCATAGTAGCTAAGGTTGGATAAAAACAATAGTCCATCCAGTTCAACCTGTGTAGGTGTGTGTCAATGTTGAGAGTAATTTCCCATATCCCTGTATGTTGTGTTAACTAAGATGCATGTCCAAGAGTCTTTTAAAAAATATCCATGCTCCCCGCTGACGCCACCAATTGTGGAAGAGAATTCCATATCCTTAGCGCCCTGACAGTGAAAAATCCCCTACGCAGCTTAAGGTTGAACCACTTCTCCTCCAATCTCATTGTGTGGCCCCGTGTCTTCCTATACTCCCTGAGACTGAATAGTTTTGAACACCATTGGGGTATTTGTATACCGTTATCATACCTCCTCTCAAGCGTCTCTTCTCCAGGCAGAACAAATTTAGTACTTGTAGTCGTTCCCCATAATTGAGGTCCTCCAATCCGCCCACTAATTTAGTTGCCCTTCTCTGGACTCTCTTCAGCTCCACCGCATCCCTCCTGAGGACTGGTGACCAGAACTGGATGGAATACTTCAGATGTGGATGATACCAGAGATTTATAAAGTGGCAGGATTATTGTTTTTTTTTCTCTAGAGTATATCCCCTTTTTTATACAAGCTAATGTCTGCCGGCTTTGCTTGTTACAGCTTGACATTGCCTGCTATTGCTCAGTCTGTCTTCTACCAGGACCCCCAGATCTTTCTCCATCCTTGCTTCCCTCAGAGGTTCTCCCCCTAGTGAATAGTTTGCGTTTGTATTCTCTACATTTTTCAACATTAAACCTCATTTGCCATGTAGTTGTCCACCCAATTATTTTATTTAGGTCTTCTTGTAAGGCTTCCACATTTGGCTGTGAAGTGATTGCCCTGCTTATTTTTGTGTTGTCTGCAAAAACTGAGATTGATCTATTTATCCCATCCTCTATATCATTTATGAAGAAATTAAACAGAATTGGTCCCAGGACAGAACCTTGGGGTACCCCACTTACCACTCCAGACCAGTCTGAGTACACGTTATTTATCACCACCCTTTGGACGCTCCCCTGTAACCAGTTTGCTATCCATGAAAAATCTCTATGGTTTATGCTTACAGACCTCAGATTGTTGATAAAGCGTTTGTGGGGGACTGTATTGAATGCTTTTTCAAAATCCAGATACACCACATCCACAGGCCTTCCCCTATCTAGATAGCAGCTCACTTTCTTGTAGAATGTCAACAGATTGGTCTGGCAAGAA
The DNA here is from genome assembly GCA_037952925.1 of Lithobates clamitans. Lineage (NCBI taxonomy): Eukaryota > Metazoa > Chordata > Amphibia > Anura > Ranidae > Lithobates > Lithobates clamitans. The sequence continues at coordinate 10,126 of JBBGZY010003279.1, forward strand.
CAAACCTTCGTAAACCCATGCTGATTTCTGCTGATGATACTGTTTTCATCAGCATATTCTTTATATAGTCCCTTAGCATCACCTCTAACAGTTTACATACTATTGATGTTAGGCTGACTGGCCTGTAGTTTCCTGGTATATGTCTCTGCCCTTTTTTGAATATTGGTACCACATGGGCTTTTCTCCAATCAGCTGGCACCATTCCTGTCAATATGCTGTCCATAAAGATCAGGAACAATGGTCTAGCTATAATCTGACGGAGTTCTTTGAGGACTCTCAGGTGTAAGCCATTCGGTCCTGGTGATTTATTTGTTTTTCTAGTCTTTTCAGGACAACAGCTTCTTATAGCCACAAAGGTACATCCTGCAATGTGTAACTAACAATATAGTCTTGGTCAGTTAACCCCTCCCTTTCCTGTCTAAAAACTGAGGAGCAAAAAGCATTTAGTATAGTTGTCTTCTCTGTGTCACATCTGTAACTATCCTCCCTTCATCATCTTTTATGTGGGCAATGTGCTCTGACCTCGCTTTTTTTACTGTTAACATATCTATAAAAAAAAAAATTCTACTCTGTGTTTCTCATAGTCTTTTTTAGCCTCCCTGATTGGGTTCTTGCACATCTTATTGCATTCCTTGTAGTGTTGAAATGCTGACGATGACCCATCCCTTTTATTTTTTCTAAAGGTCATATTTTTATCTTTAATAAGATTTTTTACGGTTTAGCCACCCAGGTTTAACCTTCGCTCTTCAATTTTTATTGCCCATTGGAATGCACTGTGTGATACCTTTGTTTTATATGTTTCTAAAGCATTCCTATTTTACCTCAGTGTTCAATGTTTCTAGGATTTGGTCTCAATTGATGGCTTGTAGTACTGAGTGCAGTTCAGAAAGATTTGCTCGTTTGAAATTTAGTGTTTTTGTACTACCCTCCTGCCTCCCTTTCCAATGGTTTATGCTAAATGTGATCATCCTATGATCCTGCCAAAGGATATGCATTTCTGTCCATCCAGTCTTGAGATTTACAAAGCTCTATTGCATAGCACCTTCCCCTGTCTTGCAGGGCAGGAAATCGAATCAGCGTTAACCCTAATTTATTTTATTCAACCTTCATCACCTTCTTAACTTAGCTTTATTTATTTTTTTCTACTGTTTATATGTAAACTTGAAAAAAATGCATTTGTTTGTTTGGGAGCACTGTATTAAAACTGCTTTGTGCCAGAAACATAATTTAAAGCGGAGTTCCACCCACTTTTGAGAGGTGGTCTTAAACGAAAGACCACCTCACCACCCCTCGTTTTTTTGGCTAGCTAAAATGTTTTTTTTTTTTCTTCTAACTTACCTTTTTATGAAGTGCAGCCTGTACTTCCGATTCATCCGGTCCACGGCGCAGAACGCCATATCCTTTTCTTTGTTGAGCCCCCCCCCCGATGTCTTCTGGGACATGTGTGTCCCAGAAGACAGAGACAGCCGGACATTCACACAGAGCCGCGCGACTCGCGCATGCGCAGTAGGAAACGGGCAGTGAAGCCGCAAGGCTCCACTGCCCATTTCCCTTAATTAGAATGGCGGCGCCTGCACCTGATCCGATGGATGGATCGGCCTCGCGGGGGCCGACATCGCGGGCTCCCTGGACATGCAAGTGTCCTTATTAACAGTCAGCTACAGTGTTTGTAGCTGCTGACCTTAAAAAATAAAATTTGCGGGTGGAACACCGCTTTAAGTGCCTTCATAAAAGAGACAAATTGCAGAATAAAATGACATTCTAGATTAGTTATAAAATACCGTAGTTCAATAAGGAAGGGATATTTGTTATTACTATGTTAAAGAAAATAATTTTTGCTTCTGTTTCCTCATGCCCAATATGGCTAAATTATGATAACCCAACCAGATCCTTCATCTGCATATTGGGATTGTAATGCTGCGTCCACACTGTACAGATTCTTGCTGGTTCCTAAAGCACTGACCAAAATTTGCTACATGGGTGGCCCTGTCGCCCGTCATCCTTCAAATAGAAAAATGGAAGGAGCCAGGTGGAAGATTATTGGCTGAATGTTCATGTGTTCTGACAGGTGCCTGCTAGGGCTGTCAGAGTACAGTAGCCATGACGGGAGATTCTGCCATCGGTGGTGTATAATGTGGAAGGAGGAATTTGTTAGATTATTGCACGTGGAACAAAAATAATCTATATGCGTTGTGGAGAGGCAACCCCTGGTCACGGTGTGTGTTAGCACCTTCAGCTTATTTTTTGCAAAGACAGGCGTGATGATTGCACACCGGTGGGCTGGGTTTATATTCCCCTCAGGAAGAGAGCTCAGGGCTCGCCCTTGGGAACGGCTCCACCTTACAGGCAGGTGGCCTGGTGTAGGAGTCGGGAGGGCTTTCCGATGGAGACGGCTCCACGAAAGGGAGATAGGCGGTCTCTAGGAGTCTGAGCGTGTATGTCTGCAGGAGGCAGATGTGGCCCACGACCAAGCAGCATGCAGCTGAGCAAGTAAGCTCCAGGAGGGAGTTTGACTAAGTAAGAGTGAGTGAGCCGGGAGGCTGAAGATTATACAATGACAGAGGAACCCCCTGCGAGGGAAGACTTTCTGTGAAGTTTGTTTCATAAAAATAAAATTGGGCTGCCACGCCCTTAAAATATACAGTCTGGACTGACCGGTGTTCCTGAAAACACATACACCACTTGAGCATAATCACCCCAGATCGTTACAGTTGGTGGAGGAATTGGCGTTGGGCACGGATGACGCTGGTCCAGATCCTCGCAAACCTTTAGTGTCAAGAGACTGTATGTATTGCTGTTGCTGTGTGTCTTAAGGAGACGGTACGCCAGAATTTTTTTCAGAACTGTGCATCTGTTACTGCAAAGATGCATGTTGTTGCCTGTAGCAACAAAGTCAAGGTCAATCGTGAGACCTATGGTGGAAAGATCCTGATGAGAGTCCTGGCTGGTGGGCTCAAGAGTAACCATTAAACAAAAGAGGAACCATTGCACCCAGTTGGAGAGGGCTAGAGAAGCTCTGCAGGGAGAATGCAGTCTCCCGTAGCAACCAGTAAAGTGTCGTCCGGATGGTGGGGCTCCTATGAAGAGGTGGCTCACTATTCCCACAAAGAGGGCTGGGAAGGCAGAGAGTCTTTCATTTCACCTTGTGATCGCATGGGGGGGGGGGGGGGGGGGAATACAGCAGGAGAAAGCAACAGGCTGACCGGAAGTTCAAGAGGAGTTTGGTTGCCCATTGCAACGGCTGTGATTTCAAGTCTGCAGACTGGGTGAGAAAGACTGACTATGTTACTGTACACACAAGAGTGGAAGTGACTCCAAATGAGAGATCCCCGGTTTGTGCTAAAAAGGACTTGCCTTGCTGCAGTGCTCTGTTCAGTGCGGAGTAAGGATGAGCTCAGGTATGTTCGCACAGCCCACGTGCAGAGCCCGCTAGGAAGTTGGCACGGCGCTGCGCTAATCACAGGCAGTGAGACATTTCCTGATTTCTGCAGCCGCTCCCCGGGACAATGTCTCACTGCCTGTGATTAGCGCAGCGCCGTGCCGACTTCCTGGCTCTGCACGTGGGCTGTGCGAACACGCCGGAGCTCATCCTTAGTGGGGAAGTAAGTGTTTAACCACTTAAGAACCAGAGCATTAAGCTGCTTAAGGACCAGAGGACTTTTTCCAATTTTGCACTGCGTCGATTTAACTGCTAATTGCGCGGTCATGCAATGCTGTACCCAAACGAAATTTGCGTCCTTTTCTTCCCACAAATAGAGCTTTCTTTTGATGGTATTTGATCACCTCTGCCATTTTTATTTTTTGCGCTATACACGGAAAAAGACCGAAAATTTTGAAAAAAAATGATATTTTCTACTTTTTGTTCTAAAAAAAATCCAATAAACTCAATTTTAGTCATACATTTAGGCCAAAATGTATTCGGCCACATGTCTTTGGTAAAAAAAATGTCAATAAGTGTATATTTATTGGTTTGCGCAAAAGTTATAGCGCCTACAAACTAGGGTACATTTTCTGGAATTTACACAGCCTTTAATTTATGACTGCCTATGTCGTTTCTTGAGGTGCTAAAATGGCAGGGCAGTACAAAATCCCCACAAATGACCCCATTTTGGAAAGTAGACACCCCAAGGAAATTGCTGAGAGGCATGTTGAGCCCATTGAATATTCATTTTTTTTGTCCCAAGTGATTGAATAATGACAAAAAAAAAAAAAAAATTACAAAAAGTTGTCACTAAATGATATATTGCTCACACAGGCCATGGGCCTATGTGGAATTGCACCCCAAAATACATTTAGCTGCTTCTCCTGAGTATGGGGATACCACATGTGTGGGACTTTTTGGGAGCCTAGCCGCGTACGGGGCCCCGAAAACCAATCACTGCCTTCAGGATTTCTAAGGGCGTAAATTTTAGATTTTACTCCTCACTACCTATAACAGTTTTGAAGGCCATAAAATGCCCAGATGGCATAAACCCCCCCCCAAATGACCCCATTTTGGAAAGTAGACACGCCAAGCTATTTGCTTTGAGGCATATTGAGTCCATGGAATATTTTATATTTTGACACAAGTTGCGGGAAAGTGACAATTTTTTTTTTTTTTTTTTGCACAAAGTTGTCACTAAATGATATATTGCTCATACAGGCCATGGGCATATGTGGAATTGCACCCCGAAATACATTTAGCTGCTTCTCCTGAGTATGGGGATACCACATGTGTGGGACTTTTTGGGAGCCTAGCCGCGTACGGGGCCCCGAAAACCAATCACCGCCTTCAGGATTTCTAAGGGCGTAAATTTTTGATTTCACTCCTCACTGCCTATCACAGTTTCGGAGGCCATGGAATGCCCAGGTGGCAAAAAAAAACCCCAAATGACCCCATTTTAGTAGACACCCCAAGCTATTTGCTGAGAGATATAGTGAGTATTTTGCAGACCCTCCCACTGCTTGTAAAAGCAGTCTAGAGGCTAATTAGCCGCTAGGATTGCTTTTACATGAAAGCCGACCGCTGGCTGAAAAGAATGATACCAAGATGATACCTAAACCTGCAGGCATCATTCTGGTATAACCACTCAAAGTCGTGAATGGCGTACCTGAACACAAAAAAATGGTTAACAATAAAGCACAGTAAACGGTAAAGTATAAAAAATTGCATACCTGAAAAGCAAACATGCTAAAACATAATAACAATAAAACATTGCAGAATAGAATACAGTAAAAAAGAGCAGAACAATAGAGAGAATAGAGAGAGAGAGAACAATAAAATGACAACTATTTTTTTTATTTTATATTTTTGTTTGTTTTTTTTTACACTTTTTTTTGTAACTAACTTTTATAACTGTAACCGGTTCCAGGTTCGGGTCTCTCAAAATGTGATGGCATCTTGGGAGACCCTGTAAAAGTGGGCCTAGTCTGTGCAATGCTGTACCCTACGCTAATACTCAACTAGTGAATGGTAGCGTTCAAAACATTCACCAATGCAAAGACCAGGATTGTCAGGACAGGAGGGACAATAATAGCGGGTGTCACGCCTATATCCGCGCTTGCTGCAGACACGACATCTTTTTTGGGGGGGTTCGCTAGGTAGGGGTACTCGGGAGGACATAAAGAAAATGCCTCTCATGCAGCCGACTGCATTTGGTTGGGGATGTGAATGGGGGAAGTACGGGCGCTGCAGAAGTGGTGGGTTCCCAATTAGGATTGGCAAATGCAGCAGAAAGGGCACTATGGGCACGACGGGACTGTGTTTGTCTTCTTCTTGGTGGCAGCAGGACACTACTTGTGCTTGCCACCTCACCAGCTTGAACTGCACTTATGGGACTCGCCACGTCACCAAGTGTTACTGCAGTGCTGGTTTGACTACGACCGGGGTGTACTAGGCCGCTGGTGCTTGCCAGTTCACCAAAACGCTACCAAAAAAACTGTTAGCGATCGCAGGGATCAGGCCTGACTCTGCGAACGCTGCAGTTATGCGTTTAGTGTTTTGTAAATGTCAGTGGTCGATCGATACTGCACTTGGGTGGGCTGGGCCGGGCCGGGCAGAGGGGCAAAACGCAGGTGCTAGCAGGTATCTGGGCTGATCCCGCTTACACTGCGTTTTTGGGAACCCTAAACTGCTGGGGACGCTAGTATAGATCTGATCGGATCAGATATTGATCCGTTCAGATACTATACCACTAAGGGAGGTGTACACTGCGTGCGTGGGTGTTAGCGGTACTGGCGCTAACCTGACGCTGCTTGGGGCTGGTGCTTACCAGTTCACCAAAATGCTACCAAAAAAACTGTTAGCGATTGCAGGGATCAGGCCTGACTCTGCGAACGCTGCAGTTATGCGTTTAGTGTTTTGTAAGTGTCAGTGATCGATCGATACTGCACTTGGGTGGGCTGGGCTGGGCCGGGCGGAGGGGCAAAACGCAGGTGCTAGCAGGTATCTGGGCTGATCCCGCTTACACTGCGTTTTTGAGAACCCTAAACTGCTGGGGACGCTAGTATAGATCTGATCGGATCAGATATTGATCCGATCAGATACTATACCACTAAGGGAGGTGTACGGTGCGTGCGTGGGTGTTAGCGGTACTGGCGCTAACCTGACGCTGCCTGGGGCTGGTGCTTACCAGTTCACCAAAATGCTACCAAAAAAACTGATAGTGATCGCAGGGATCAGGCCTGACTCTGCGAACGCTGCAGTTATGTGTTTACTGTTTTGTAAGTGACAGTGATCGATCGATACTGCACTTGGGTGGGCTGGGCGGAGGGGCAAAACGCAGGTGCTAGCGGGTATCTGGGCTGATCCCGCTAACGCTGCGTTTTTGGGAACCCTAAACTGCTGGGGACGCTAGTATAGATCTGATCGGATCAGATATTGATCCGTTCAGATACTATACCACTAAGGGAGGCGTATGCTGCGTGCGTGGGTGTTAGCAGTACTGGCACTAATCTGACGCTGCCTGGGGAGACGCATATCACCGCCGGGCGATTGGGGGGCTAAACCTATATTCGGTAATAAACGGCGGGTGCCCTGACACTATAAAAAATAAACGAACTAACCAGCGTCACCCGTAACGGTTATATGGTGATCAGTGGTGAAAGGGTTAACTAGGGGGCAATCAAGGGGTTAAAACCTTTATTAGATAGTATATGGGGGTCCCTGTCGCTATAAAACGCTGACAGCGAACCTAAATATTTACGTCCCTAACTAGCGTCACCAGGGACACTAATACAGCGATCAGAAAAATGATCGCTTAGCGACACTGGTGACAGGGGGTGATCAAGGGGTTAAAACTTTATTAGGGGGGGTTAGGGGGTACCCTAGATCTAAAGGGGGCTAACAGTAACTGTCCTACCACAGTAACGGTCACAAACTGACACCATGCAGTAATCAGAAAAAAAAAAAAACTGCTTGGTGTCAGTGTGACAGGCAGGGGGGAGGGGTGATTGGGGGGGGATCGGGGGGCGATCGGGGGGGGGGGATCGGGGGTGTAATGTATGCCTGGCATGTTCTACTGAAGGTGTATGTGTTGTGTAACTCACAGTGAAGTCTTCTCTCCTCGGCGCCGGAACGGAAACTGCCGAGCCGAGGAGAGATGACATCACATCCCCTGCCTGTGTGTACTACACACAGCCAGGGGAGGATTCCCATTGGCTGGGAGCGATCGCGAGGGGGGGGCCACGATCAGATGGCCTCCCCCTCATCACTGAACGCTCCCAGACCAACGGCGACCGCCTCTGGCACTGATCGGACCCCCCGCCCGCTGGAAGGCAATCACGTACCAGGTACGTGATTTTGCCTGCCCGTGCCATTCTGCTGACGTATATCTGCGTGAGGCGGTCGTCAAGTGGTTAAGGTAAAAAGCTTGATGTCTGGAATGAAACTCCATCTGTTCACGGTGGCGAGAGTGGAGTACAGCAACATGGTGTGGTTGAAAATGTGTTGCCACAATGCAGGATAAAACAAAGTGATGTGTTTAATGTTGAGAAGTGTAAAACTGATGAGCAGTGTTTCAGATGCTGTTGAGTCTCTTGGTCTGTCTAGGTCTCATTGGGACGATGTAGTCCAACAGGGCAATGCCTACTGGGATGATCTGGCAAAGAGACTAATAGCAATGCTAAAAGAAGCTTTTGTGGCTAAAAGAGTAGTGGACGCTATGGCTGCTGTGCCAGGGGAGTAGAGTTGCCACCTCATCCCTTTAAACTCGAACACCTTTGAATTACACAGGTTCTGAGGCTAATTAAATGCATATAAGGCACAAAGTGAGTTTAATTACCACCCTAAAGTGGAGTTCCACCCACTTTTACAACTCTTCAGCATCCCTCACTAAACTGTACACTGTAAACAAATTGGATATTTTTTTATTTTTTTTTCTCAGCACCTACTGTATATCTGCTGTATTCATTTTTCACTTCCTCCTCCCTGGCCGCGGCCCATCGCATCATTTCCTGTTTGCAATGCCTTCTGGGAAGGGGCGGCAACTTCCCCTGACCTGAAACCTATTACACTGCTTGTGCTGCACTGAGCATGTGCAAGATCTGCAAGGACGAGATCCAAGAAGAAATACAGTCTGGCTTCAGATGCCCACACTTAAGATGGCCACGGCCTGCTGTAAGTTTATAAAATAGCAAACTACTGCTATAAACTAATAAAACAGACCTTAGTTTAAAGACTAACTTTACTAGAATACATTAAGCTTGTGTATTATAGGGGTATTTTTATTTAAAAAGTATAATTTCGGCCGGAACACCACTTTAATCAGCCACAGAACCTGTGTAATTCATATGTGTTCGGGTTTAAAGGGATGAGGTGGCAACCATACAGGAGAGGTGTCTGCAGAACAACCTATAGGCCAAGGTACACGGGTTGTTGCAGAGACTAATCCTCTCATGACTGAAGGTCCCAGCGAGTGTAAACGCACAGCAGAAGTTTTGTCCACAGTGCATAAAGGGGGAAAATGTGCATGAGACCTGCTTAAGGAAATGTTAAACTCCTGGAGTGTACAGCCAGTGTATATCCTGCCGTCCTCGCCTGCGTTTGGAGAACTGGTACCAACCACGGGGTATAGCTGATTGGAGCTGGATATTGCAGGCTGTACTGTGTAGCAATCGCAAATGCTGGAATCGTTTAATGCAATGTTTTGGATTAATGTGGAAAGTTGTCTCAGTGTGCTGGATTGCTTCATACAAAGATTGTGTACGAGAGGCACTCTGCAGCGCTGTTGAACAATCCAGAGGTATCGGAGATACCAGCGGTAAAATAAATTGGTGTGGAAAAAAAGTGTTGTGCAAAAACAATAGCTGATGGAGTGTTGGACAACAGGAGGCGAGGTGAAACTTTGGGATGGTCCTCATAGGGAGTAACTGCTGGCCTGTGTGGGGTCCCTCCTCAGACACTGTCCTAGCAGGTGATGGGACTAGAGTTCCTGGTGATTTTGCATTGGGAAATTTTGAGAAGTTGGTTGCCTAGGGTAACCACACAGGTATGAGAGAACCTAGAAAACAGATAGTGCTAGTTGAAGTTGAGCCAGGTACTCAGAGAAGTCAATTCCTGACAGTGGGTGTAGAAGTAGGCCCCCTGCAGTCCTGGGAGAGTAGGTCTGGGGGAGGTGAAAAGAAACGGAGGACCCCAAAGATTAGGGGGAAGTGCATATGGGAACACACCCGGAAAAAGAGGTGGGTGGAGTACCCCTTTAGGAAGAAGGGTGTTGTATTTCTGACTCCGGTGCGAACCTGGGGGCTGAACAGCAGCTGCATCCAATCATGTTCATGTATTCTGACAGGTGCCTGCTAGAGCTGTCAGAGTACAGTAGCCATGGTGGGAGATTCTGCCATTGGTGGTGTATAATGTGGATGGAGGAAATCGTTAGATTATTGCACGCGGAACAAAAATAATCTATATGCCTTGTGGAGAGGCGACCTCAGGTCACGGTGTGTGTTAGCACCTTCAGCTTATTTTTTGCAAAGACAGGCATGATGATTGCACACCGGTGGGCTGGGTTTATATTCCCCTCAGGAAGAGAGCTCAGGGCTCACACTTGGGAACAGCTCCACCCTGCAGGCAGGTGGCCTGTTGTAGGAGTCGGGAGGGCTTTCAGGTGGGGGCGGCTCCACGAAAGAGAGACAGGCGGTCTGTAGGAGTCTGAGCGTGTATGTCTGCAGGAGGCACATGTGGCCCACGACCAAGCAGCATGCAGCTGAGCAAGTAAGCTCCAGGAGGGAGTTTGACTAAGTAAGAGTGAGTGAGGCGGGAGGCTGAAGATTATACAATGATGGTGGAACCCCCTGCGAGGGAAGACTTTCTGTGAAGTTTATAACATAGATTGATGCGCTCTGATACAAAGTTCAATCAATGTGAGAAAAGAATTTTTTGTGCTAAAAAACCAATGTGAAAAAAATTGCTACAAAATCTCAAATATATGAAAAAATCGCAAATATTTAAAAACTTTTTTATTGTAACAATATTGCGCAATGTTTTCTCTCTTTGTTTATTTTACATAAAACCACTTGATACTGAGAAAATTACCATTCATTGTGGCTGTGGAAGAAATAGCTCAGAGGGTGAACAAATAAGTACTGCAAAAATCCAGATATCCCAGATTACTGAGGTCTGCTACTTATCCTATCTCATGAGTTTAATCATCTATATTTAATCAGATTCTATTGGCACTATTTATCTATTTATACTCATCAATTGTGTATATATATATATATATATATATATATATATATTTTGCACCTTTATAAGTTTATCATATATTTTTTATTATGGAGGATTCAACACTTATCACAGGGAATATATCTAATTTATTTATTGGCACTAATTTGGATTGATTACTATTTGTGAACGCATTTTTAGTATATTTATACTCAATTGTTGCTTAGTTTACTTTGGAGATATCGCACCACTTCCAGTGAATTTGTATAACTGGAGGAACACAGTTTTTAAATATTTGCGTTTTTTTTTTATTTATTTATGTTTTTATATTTTATTTTTTTTGCGATTTGGTAGCAATTTTTTTCACATTGGTTTTTTTAGCACAAAAAATTCTTTTCTCACATTGATTGAACTTTGTATCAGAGCACATCAATCTATGTTATATGCTTTAATTTTTAGGGGATTCTGACCACTATATAATTGATAGCAGCTTGATATCATTGTCAATCCAACAATTTTTAAAAAAATTTTTTTATTAATTGCACGTGCATTCACATACATTTGATTTACACTTATTTGATTGTATATGTCACGCTAGAACATTATTGCGCTTGGTGTTTTTGGTTTCTGTGAAGTTTGTTTCGTTTAAATAAAATTGGGCTGCCACGCCCTTAAAAAAAAATACAGTCTGGACTAACCGGTGTTCCTGAAAACACATACACCACTAGAGCATAATCGCCCCAGATCGTTGGTGTATACCCAACATATGTCTGCCTAACATAATAACCGTTGTGTATTTATCCAATAAGGGCGTTTTCACAAACAATATGCAGGTTAACACATTTTTACGTGTTGAAGCTCGGTGGGTTAGGCAACCCGTTCCGTTTTTAAATGGACTGTCAATGCATCTCAGAGGACAAAACAAAATAGATCCTGAACTGTTTTTACTCTCTTTCTCATCTGTATACTGTGCTGAACCTTCCCACTGCTGTCATTCTGTACGCTGCAATGTACACTGCATATTCCATACCACTTCCGTCTATAAACAGCTCTGTACATTCCCTATTCCACACCTCCTCATTCTGTACACTGCATTGTACATTACCTATTCCACACCTCCTCATTCTGTACACTGCACTGCACTGTACATTCCCAATTCTATGCCTCCTCATTCTGTACACTGCACTGTACATTCCTTATTCCACACCTCCTCATTCTGTACACTGCACTGTACATTCCCTATTCCACACCTCCTCATTCTGTACACTGCTCTGTACATTCCCTATTCCACACCTCCTCATTCTGTACACTGCATTAAACATTACCTATTCCACACCTCCTCATTCTGTACACTGCATTGTACATTACCTATTCCACACCTCCTCATTCTGTACACTGCACTGTACATTCCTTATTCCACACCTCCTCATTCTGTACACTGCACTGTACATTCCCTATTCCACACCTCCTCATTCTGTACACTGCACTCTACATTCCCTATTCCACACCTCCTCATTCTGTACACTGCACTCTACATTCCCTATTCCACACCTCCTCATTCTGTACACTGCACTCTACATTCCCTATTCCACACCTCCTCATTCTGTACACTACACTCTACATTCCCTATTCCACACCTCCTCATTCTGTACACTGCACTCTACATTCCCCATTCCACACCTCCTCATTCTGTACACTGCACTGTACATTCCCTATTCCACACCTCCTCATTCTGTACACTGCACTGTACATTCCCTATTCCGCACCTCCTCATTCTGTACACTGCACTCTACATTCCCTATTCCACACCTCCTCATTCTGTACACTGCACTGCACTGTACATTCCCAATTCTATGCCTCCTCATTCTGTACACTGCACTGTACATTCCCTATTCCACACCTCCTCATTCTGTACACTACACTGTACATTCCCTATTCCACACCTCCTCATTCTGTACACTGCACTGTACATTCCTTATTCCACACCTCCTCATTCTGTACACTGCACTGTACATTCCCTATTCCACACCTCCTCATTCTGTACACTGCACTCTACATTCCCTATTCCACACCTCCTCATTCTGTACACTGCACTCTACATTCCCTATTCCACACCTCCTCATTCTGTACACTACACTCTACATTCCCTATTCCACACCTCCTCATTCTGTACACTGCACTGTACATTCCCTATTCCACACCTCCTCATTCTGTACACTGCACTGTACATTCCCTATTCCACACCTCCTCATTCTGTACACTGCACTGTACATTCCCTATTCCACACCTCCTCATTCTGTACACTGCACTCTACATTCCCAAGTCTATGCCTCCTCATTCTGTACACTGCCCTTTACATTTCATATTCCACGCCACCTCATATTGTATGCTCTATTGTACATTCCCTTTTCCACACCTCCTCATTTTGTACACTGCACTGTACATTCCACATTACACACCACCTCATTCTATGCAATGCACTGTACTTTCCCAATTCTGTATTGCCTAATTCTATACACTGTGCTGTACATTCCCAATTCCACACCTTCTTCTTCTGTACAGTGTACACTGTGCTATGCATTTCCTATTCCACACCTCCTCGTTTTGTACACTGCGCTGTACATTCCCTATTTTACACCTCCTCATTCTGTACACTGCGCTGTACATTCCCTATTCTACACCTCCTCATTCTGTACACTGCGCTGTACATTCCCTATTCTACACCTCCTCATTCTGTACACTGCGCTGTACATTCCCTATTTTACACCTCCTCATTCTGTACACTGCACTGTACATTCCCTATTCCACACCTCCTCATTCTGTACACTGCACTGTACATTCCTTATTCCACACCTCCTCATTCTGTACACTGCACTGTACATTCCTTATTCCACACCTCCTCATTCTGTACACTGCACTGTACATTCCCTATTCCACACCTCCTCATTCTGTACACTGCACTGTACATTCCCTATTCCACACCTCCTCATTCTGTACACTGCACTGTACATTCCTTATTCCACACCTCCTCATTCTGTACACTGCACTGTACATTCCCTATTCCACACCTCCTCATTCTGTACACTGCACTCTACATTCCCTATTCCACACCTCCTCATTCTGTACACTGCACTGTACATTCCTTATTCCACACCTCCTCATTCTGTACACTGCACTGTACATTCCCTATTCCACACCTCCTCATTCTGTACACTGCACTGTACATTCCCTATTCCACACCTCCTCATTCTGTACACTGCACTGTACATTCCCTATTTTACGCCTCATTATTCTGTACACTGCACTGTACATTCCCTATTTTACACCTCCTCATTCTGTACACTGCACTGTACATTCCCTATTCCACACCTCCTCAGTCTGTACACTGCACTGTACATTCCCTATTTTACACCTCATTATTCTGTACACTGCACTGTACATTCCCTATTCCACACCTCCTCAGTCTGTACACTGCACTGTACATTCCCTATTTTACACCTCATTATTCTGTACACTGCGCTGTACATTCCCTATTAGTTTCCAACCAATTCTGTACACTGCACTCTACATTCCCTATGTCATACCACTTCCTTCTGTACTGGAAAATAACATTTTTTTTATCTGTACAAAACACATAGCAAGACTATGACACATCCAGTTACTGGATTACTAATTAACAGAATAGGTATGATTAGTCCGATTAGGAATGTGAATTTTGTTTATCAAGTTATTTAAGGGTATTTTCACTTCTACTAAAAGGGCGACATTCTACTACAGCCAGGGAGCAATGTCCACCACTCTGTCCAAAAAAAAAATATGGGTTTTAAATGCATCCCGAAGACACAACATAAAGTGTGATGGAATCTCTCCAAAGTGAGTGGCAATACCCTCTCAGATGGAGGTCACTGGAATGGGTGTCGCCATTGAATGTTTCCCCCTTCACTTCCTATTTCAGTGACAACTGCAAGATATTGGGGTTCCCATTAATTTCTGTCCCAGTGACAGTGGTCACCAGGAGAAATATAGAGGGACAACAATAAAATTCTTACAGAGGTTCTAATTTCTATTACATTTGCCCCCTAAAAAAAGTTGCGTCTACTGATGTACTTTAACCTGTTCCTTGTGCGGTTGCTGGGCGGGTGAGCTTGAACGCTGAGCGGCCACATGTTGAGGAAAGGGGAACGATGGCGCTGGACCCGTAGGTTTATTTTAGTGGTTATGTTATCTTAAGGTATTAATGTTGGTGTAAATGATCAGGTTCCTGGGAAGGCGGCTTCTACACCCCAGAGGATCTCCACAGTGTCCTTGGCTTGTAGAGTAATGTAAGAAGGGTTGAAATGTAAGCGCCACACCACTGCTAAGAGGTTCAGATACAACTTTATTCCATTAAAGGTCAGGGGTACAATGCAAGAAATATCAAAAGCGTTTCGGTGCCCCCTTCATCAGGCCTGGACTGGCAAACAAGTGAACAAGCCATAAGTGACAATGGTATTTATTCCAGTGTGAGTTGAAAGCACAGGCGTTTTGGGAGCCTCCGATCATGTGACCCCTGTGACAGCCAATAAAAAGATCTGTAAGCCCGTCTCAACCTTTTGGCATTTTGATCCTCTTAAAGGGATGCCGGGGGGTTGGGGCAGCAGCAAGAGGTTGAAACCCAGAACAGAAAAATACGAGGATGAAGCCAAGAACTAGGCGCTCTTTGAAGTAGAAATTTTGTTTTCAGAGGCTTTCCAGTAGTTCCCATCTCTGGTCTGATGGTTCTTATATCATGTGAAGATCTGACTAAATGTGAAAGAGGAACAAACGGGGGGTCAGATCAAGTCTGTCTGTCCCTTCTATAGATTAATCGTTGTTTCTCCGTAGAATTTTAATTGCAATCAGCACAACATTTGAATCCTCAGAAGACAGAGGTCTGGAGTATAACATCTGCAGGGGCGTTGGGCCCCAACCCAGAGCAGATCCATGGAACTTACAGTAAGAAAGGATTACAGAGGTCAGCAGCTTTGTCCTCCCACAGAAGCATTGTGTGTCTGCTTCCTTTCTGCCGCAATTCCTGAAATTGTTTATGCGGATCTGTCAGTTGAGCAGATTCATATGTGTGCCGTCGCCTTTTTCCAGCTGACCAAATTGGACAACAATGTCCAAGGGTGCAGCAAACAATGGGCTGACTTTTCTTGGCCGGGATGGTTGCTTCCAGAACGTAACGTCTCCCCTTTGGGCTGGTTCACAATATTGGTCTCTCAAGACAGAGCAGTGCTGGTATAAGATTATGTCTAAATTGGCCCTAGTATGTATGAACGTGAGTTGGGGACGAGGGATTGTGGGCTCCTTGAGGGTAGGGACTGATGTGAATGTACAATGTATATGTAAAACGCTGTGTAAATTGATGGCGCTATATAAGTACCTGAAATAATAAATACATTAATTGGGTGCTATGCCTGGTGAAAGTAGCAGGGGGTTAAATTCCTACCATCAGCATGAGGAAGAGCATCACTGCTATGGCATGCATACACCCCCAGCCGCCTGCATGTTGCGCGTAGGGCAGCCCATTCATTTCAATGGGTTGTCCTACACGCGAGAAACCTAGGGAAAAAGTCCCTTTTGTGAAATCGCAGCTCAGCATGCAGGTTGGCACATGTGAAAACGCACCATGGTTGTGGATGCATGGGGGTGCCATTAATGGCACCCCGCGCGTCTCCTACAGTGCAGTGCGTTTCTCAGCACATTGGCAAAGCGCACGATTTTATGCGCATTCCCGACATGCAAAGACACCTTACCATCCCTCAACCATTAGTGTGGATGAGTCCTTTGAGATGAGCAGTGCTGCTGGTTTGCTGCTTTGATCTGATTTCGAGATGATTGCGATTTGTTCTTTGACCAATCAAAACAGTTCCTTTTGCTTGTGGTATGGTTGAAACCTCACGCCCACCCTGGGCGGTAGTTGTGGGGGTCTGCGGGCAGGGGGCCTATTGGATTCTGCTATCCCTCTTTTTAACAAGGGGGTCCCCAGATTCCGGCCAACACCCCCCCCCCCATGTGAAGAAATATGGGGTACATTGAATAAAGGAATTATTATGAGTATTAAATGAGTAGTTCACATGGGGGGTGGGATCTGGGGGCCCCCTTTCTTAAAGGGGGCTTCAGGATTCTGATAAGCTCCCTGCCTGCAGACCCCCACAACCACCGGCCAGGGCCCCCCTGCCCCAAAGTACCCCCCCCCCCCCCATGTTGAGGGCATGTGGTCTGGTATGGTTCAGGAGTGGGGGGCAAGCCAGGCTGCATGCTCAGATAAGGGACTGGTATGGATTTTGGGGGGGGGCCGTGATGTTGTGTTTTTTTTTTTTTTTTTTTAATAATTTTGGTGTGGATAGAGTTGCCACCTCATCCCTTTTTAAAACCGAACACATTAATTACACAGGTTCTGTGGCTGATTAAGGTGATAATTAAAACCACTTGGTGCCTTATCTGCATTAAATTTGCCCCAGAACCTGTGTAATTAATATAGGTTCGGGTTTAAAGGGATGAGGTGGCAACCCTAGGTGTGGGGTTCCCCTCCAAATCCATACCAAACCCAAGGGGCCTGGTATGGATTTGGAGGGGGACCCCACACCGTTTTTCTTGGGGCATTTTACATTGATTGCATACACTTGATCTCAGAGCACAAGTAGCATGCCACAAGTCGGATCAGGTAAGATGGTGATTCCACTCGGAATGCGACTTCCATTCAAATCAATGGACTGAAATCGTGCCCAAATCTGACCAAAGTAGAGCAGGAACCTTTTTCAAAGTTGGACCAGATAAGACGGCTCTCATAGGAAACCATTGATTTTTGATATGTCATGCGACTTGTGCTCTTGAAGTCGGAGCACTTGTCGGACCACTGTGAACTAGACCTTAGCCCATGTTTACTTTGGGCCGATTTGGCCTGCGATTTGACATGTCAAATGCCGGCAATGGCACCGTCCGAATTATGGTTGCCACCTCATCCCTTTAAACCCGAACACATATTAATTACACAGGTTCTGTGGCTGGTTAAGGTGGTAATTAACCACTTGCCGCCCGCCCTATTACCAAATGATGGCAGCAAAGTGGTTTGATATTCCTGACCGGACGTCATATGACGTGATCAGGATATCGAGTCGCTGCGCGCCCCCGGGGGTGTGCATCGCGGCGATCGTTGTTGCGGGGTGTCATTCTGACCAATCACGGGTGATCACGATGTAAATAGGAAGAGCCGGTGATCGGCTTTTCCTCACTCGTGTCTGACAGATGCGAGTAGAGGAGAGCCGATCGGCTGCTCTCCTGACGGGGGGGGGGGTCTCTGCTGATTGTTTATCAGCACAGCACCCCCTCGGATCCCACCCAGGACCACCAGGGAAGCCATCCACACTGGACCACCAGGTATGCTCCTAGACCCCCAGGGAAATACCACTATGTGCCCAGGCACCTGCCAATCAGTGCCCAGGCAGCTGCCAATCAGAGCCCACTCCAATGCCTACCAGTGCCACCAGGGATGCCTGTCAGTGCCACCCTATCAGTGCCCATCAGTGTTGCCTATCAGTGCCAACCAGTGCCACCCAGTGCCACCTATGAGTGCCCATCAGTGCCGCCTATCAATGCCCATCAGTGCTGCATAACAGTGCCACCAATCAGTGCCCATCAGTGCCGCATATCAGTGCCGATCATCAGTGCACGCTCATTGGTGCCACCGTATCAGTGCCTGTCAGTGCCGCCTTATCAGTGCCCATCAGTGAAAGAGAAAACTTACTTCTTTACAAATTTTTTTTAACAGAAACAAAAGCAAAACTTTTATTTTTTTCAAAATTTTCAGTCTTTTTTTATTTGTTTAGCAAAAAATAAAAACCGCAGAGGTGATGAAATACCACCAAAAGAAAGCTCTATTTGTGGGAACAAAATGATAAAAATTTAGTTTGGGTACAGTGATGTATGATCGCGCAATTGTCATTCAAACTACGACAGCACTGAAAGCTGAAAATTGGTCTGGGCAGGAAGGTGTATAAGTGCCCTGTATTGAAGTGGTTAAACTCGGTGCCTTATCTACATTTAATCAGCCACAGAACCTGTGTAATTCATATGTGTTCGGGTTTAAAGTGATGAGGTGGCAACTCTAGTCCGAATTGAAGCGGCGCCACGCAGATTCCCAAAATTGGTTCCTGTACTACTTTTGGCGTCTTCAGGGTGGGGGGCGATTTGAATAGACATCTGTACAGGAACCTGCACAGATCTCTGTCAAATCACCCCCCCCCCCAAAGTCGGAGTGCATTGCTGGTTTGAAATCGTTCAAGTGCAGATGAACTCGCACGATTTCAAACCAGCCCTCAACGTGAACGTGGGCTTAAAGTTTTTGGGCTTCCTTGGCATTTGCAGTGAAGAAGACACCGGACACCTGTAGATATGTGACCGGTTGGCCGTAGTGATTGACAATCTTTGCACTGAACCTAAGCCCTCCATTCTAAAAGTGTGAAAAAGTCCCCCTAGCCCATAAGAGTGGGATGTTATACTGTATCTCCAGAGCAGAAGCTGGTTAGAATCTGGAAAAAGATTTGCTTAATATCTTTCCAACACATTTTTTTTTTTTCAATAAGCTTGGATTTCTCTTCTGGGACACATATTATTGCAACAATCATCTGGATGTAATTAGAGATTTGGCAACCGAATCACAGCCATTCAAAAGGAGTTAGTTAATCCCGAATGGGATAAAGTTTTGATGGAAATCGCTCAAAGAGCTCCAGAAGTCATGCAAACAGCTGCGCCCCGCTGTGTGTCTGAAATAAGATAAACCCATCCATGTGCGCGTAAGTGTGTGCAGCCTATTGTATTAGGGGGTCACCACAAAGCTCAAACACACATACATACAGTGTGTGTCAGAAGAGCAGTGGGCGGTGTCAGAAGAGCAGTGGGCGGTGTCAGAAGGGCAGTGGGCGGTGTCAGAAGGGCAGTGGGCGGTGTCAGAAGGGCAGTGGGCGGTGTCAGAAGGGCAGTGGGCGGTTTCAGAAGGGCAGTGGGCGGTGTCAGAAGCGCAGTGGGCGGTGTCAGAAGGGCAGTGGGCGGTGTCAGAAGTCTATTTTTTTTTTTTTATTATTATTATTATTACTTACCATTTAATTTGTCTATAATTTTTTACAATATAGTTTTTTTAGGAGCTCCTTTGGGGGGCTTTGGTGAAATATCAGGTGTCTAAACAGACCCCTGATGTCTCACTTTTGAGATAGAGAAAGGGATTGAGGACAGAGATTCACCAGTCCCTTTCTCTGCAGCTAAGCAGCACAGGGTGATTAGGGTGTGCCCAGGCACACCTGGCACACCCTGTGTGCACACCTATGCATGAGTGTAGTAATTGCATCTACTTTTTTTTTATATCAAATAAATATGCCGTTACTTTTGACTATTTTTTTTACTAAACATGTTTCATATAAAGTCCCACCTCTCCTTTGTCTCAGATAATAGGGATGGAGGTTGCATGACTATACTGTCATGTGCCTCATTTAAAGTCTCAAACCATTTTCCCCATATCAGCAAAGAACAACCCGAAATAAATTCTCCTGCTCCTGACGATTGCAGCGATACCACATATGTGTATGTTTGTACCCATAATACAGCCCAGAAACAATAGTGCATGCTTTTTTTTTTTTATCCTACCTAAAACACACGACACTGACTCTGATCCTTTTAACCACTTCCCGCCCGCTGGCTATCAAATGACGGCTGGGCAGCGCGGCTCTCGTTCTGGGTGGACGTCATATGACGGCCCTCCAGAACGACTGCTCTCGCGCACCCATGGGGGCGCGCATTGCGGCTATCAGTGGTGCGGTGTGTCAGTCTGATCAGTCCGATGTAGGGTCTCTGACGGAGACTCTTTACCACGTGATCAGCCGTGTTCAATCACGGCTGATCACGATGTAGACAGGAAGAGTCGTTGATCGGCTTCTCCTCACTTGCGTCTGATAGACACAAGTAGAGGAGAGCCGATCGGTTGCTCTCCTGACAGGGGGGGTCTGTGCTGATTGTTTATCAGCATAGCCCCCCCTCGGATACCCACCCAGGACCACCAGGTATGCCATCCAACACGCTGGACCACCAGGTATGCCACCCTAGACCACCAGGGAAATGCCAATCAATGCCTGCCAGTGCCATCAGTGATGCCTATCAGTGCCACGTATCAGTGCCACCCATGAGTACCCATCAGTGCAGCCTTTCAGTGCCCACCAGTGCAGCCTTTCAGTGCCCACCAGTGCCACCCATGAGTGCCCATCAGTGCTGCCTATCAGTGCTGAATATCAGTGCTGCCTATCAGTGCCATCTCATTGGAGCCACCTCATCGGTGCCGCCTTATCAGTGCCCATTAGTGAAGGAGAAAACATACTTATTTACAAAAGTTTACAATAGAAACAAAAGAAAAACAACTTTTTTTTTTTTTTTCAAAATCTTAGGTCTTTTTTTATTTGTTAAGCAAACAATAAAAACCGCAGAGGTGATCAAATACCACCAAAAGAAAGCTCTATTTGTGGGAACAAAATGATAAAAACTTTGTGTACAGTGTAGCATGACCGCGCAATTGTCATTTAAACAGCGCTGAAAGCTGAAAATTGGCCTGGGCAGGAAGGGGGTGTAAGTGCCTGGTATTGAAGTAGTTAATTCTGCCAAAAATACACTAACCATGACCTTTAACCCTGAATCTGAGCATGACCTTTGACCCCAACCCTAAAACTGACCTAAATCAAACCCTGATCTAGTTCTTTTTTAACTTTTTTTTATTATTATTCTTTTTTTACACAGACTTTTTTGTTTACAATTTTCTCCTCTAGCAAGAAGAAAAAGAGACAATATCTCTTTTTCTCCATTTTAGAGGATAAAAAAAACCACAGGAGCAGAATATACAGTGACTGAGCACTGTGATAGCCAATCACAGGCTATTACAGCAATCAGGTAGAAAGAAATCCTGGATAGCCGCACTCTGGGATAAGGACATCTTTATTTCAATAAAATCCAACAATACAGTCAATTGCAGAGACATACAGGGTGGTAGACTGCTAACGCGTTTCACATCATTTGGATGCTTAATCGTAGCTAGAGAGGGATAGTAATAGTGTGGTATCAATATAAAAGTAAAAAAGTAAGAGGGGGGGTGGGGTATGCATGCCGGTAAAACAACCAATCACCGCGCTGCATAGCAAACCCACCCTCTCAGTGTGATTAAAACAATAATGATCCCATTATGAAAACCTACACCTGCAAAAAGAGGAGAGAAAACATCCATTGTTAACCTAAATAAAATGCATAAAGAGAAATATAAGTAGACAAAACTGTCATGCCAATAAAAATCAGCACGAACTCCTAAAAATAACTGAAAAAAAGAGAAAAGAAAAAGTAGGTATTGGATGCCAAAACCCTCCATAGCAGGTGAAGCCGCAACAATGGAACAAACTTGAGTAGTTGGGAGTGCCAAAAAAGTGTTAAACCATAAAGTCGTGTAACCACAAGGTACTCTGCTCACACATTTGCAAAAACAAAAAATATATGTATGTACATAGACCTAAATAAGACATGCATAGATGTGTGACAGCGCGGTCCCGACATAGAGTACATAAACACTCCAAAGCACTCTCGCAACCCTAAAACAGCAAATGTGCATAAGCAGTTTAGATGAAATATACACACATTTTCATGAGATCAAAGTACAAGCATATTAGACATGAGATCAGCGTGTATGTACATTAAACATGAAATGAGAGATTTATGCACATTACTCCTCCAACTCCTCCAATCATTCTTAACCACTTGTATTTTATAGACGAGAGAGTTGACAAAAATGTATGCAGTAAAAAAATATATATATATATAGATCTGAAAAAGGGGTCGGTCCAACTACTCGAAAGAGTGGCTACAAATGTAACAAAAGTATCAAACATTTAGCATCGCATCCAAAGCACTGGTGTCAGATATGTCTTTACTTTCTGAAAAGAAAAAACAGTAAAAAAACCAACAAACAGAAACATGGAAATGGATTAGACACCAGATGAACCACAAACAAGTATAAATAAATATCCATTGTTGTTATTAAACGCCCATGACAATGTCATGTTAGCTATGCGGTCAATAATGAAAAGATATATGATCAAATACATAGGAAACATAGAAGAACCCAACAAAGGAACCAAAACAAAGAACCGAATGAACTATTAAATGAATACAGTTTCCACATAGATCAATGTGCTAGCAGACTATGGGGGTCATTTACTATAGCGCTATGGCGCTAATTCGCGCAAATTGCCGCGAATTAGCGCGAATTCACGGCAATTTAGCGCTAATTCGCGGCAATTTAGCGCGAATTAGCGCTAATAGCGGTAATTCGCGCGAAAACGGTATTCACTATAGCGCTGGTGAGAAAATTCTCCCAAAATCGAATTTACTATAGCTCCCTGAAACTAAATAGAGCCCAAACCCTTACTCTGCTAAAACCTAGAGAATTGCACATGGAAATAATGTTTAGAGCATGATATAATTGCCTAAATGGTACTGAAATATGCGGTATATTATTTAAAGATTATCTGCTTTTAAACTGTGTGAAAAAGTGATTTCTACACTGAAATATCTTTAAAAGTCTGAAAAGTGAAAAATTCCCCGTTTTGGACAACTAGGTGCCAACACAACTGAGCATGCTCAGACCTGAAAATAACTCTCATTTTAACTCAAGTGTCTTTTTTACCTGGAGGTATAGTAAATACCAAAATGAGAGCTAATTAGAGAGCATTTTTTGGGAGTTAAAATCTGCTCTAATTTAGTCCAAATGAAGTTTCAGTCACTGATTCTAATGGAACAATTCTAACTTTCACAAAAAAACCCTTTTAATGTTGAGATGAAATGTATCTTTCTGTGAAATACATTTTCCTTTGCAACATTGTTGCTTCTACTTAAAATATTTTGATTTTAGGAATGCTACAATGTGGAATGTTTTGATGTTTTGGTAAAATATATTTTTCTCTGTCACTTTCACTTGTTTTTCTTCATCTCACAACCATCTTTACCCCAAACTCACACAGGCGTCTTTACAATCCACAAACAATACCATTGCTGATGAAAATTTAAAATGAATCACAATTTTTTGTGCTTTGTATTATTTGCAAATATTCATAATTTGAGCCCAAAAATGTGATATGTGTACCAACATCAGAAAAATGTGATATGTGTACCAACATCAGAAATCAAAATGTAATTCCCAAAAATTTGAGGGTAATATTCTACTCTCACCCACAAAAAAACACCAAATATCACAGAATAAATCAAGTAGAATAACTCTTGAGTAATGTAATTCCATCACCTGTATGTCCATAGAAATGCAGTATTTATGTGTTTTTATGTGTATTTATGTGTAGGAGGGTCTCACACGTGGCAGCTCTGTGGCTTAGAGGTTAGAACTTCTGCTTAGTATCTCTGAGGGTCTGGGTTCAAATCCCAACCATGTTACTTCATGTAGAGAAGTTGTCTCATTTCCCAGGTCCTATAACTATGTCTAATTGTAGGAGGGTTCCACCACCATTGTAAGTCTTTTCCAGATACACTATATAGCCAAAAGTATTGGGACGCCTGCCTTTACACACACATGAACTTTAATGGCAGCCCAGTCTTAGTCCGTAGGGTTAAAATTTGATTTGGCCCACCCTTTGCAGCTAGAACAGCTTCTGGGAAGGCTGTCCACAAGGTTTAGTCTGCCTATGGGAATGTTTGATCATTCTTCCAGAAGTGCATTTGTGAGGCCAGGCACTGATGTTGGATGAGAAGGCCTGGCTTGCAGTCTCTACTCTAATTCAGCCAAAGGGTGTTCTATCGGGTTGAGGCCAGGACTCTGTGCAGGCCAGTCAAGTTTCTCCACCCCAAACTTGCTCATCCATGTCTTTATGGACCTTGCTTTGTGTACTGGTGTGCAGTCATGTTGGAACAGGAAGGGGCTTTCCCCAAACTGTCCCCACAAAGTTGGGAGCATGAAATTCTCCAAATTGTCTTGGTATGCTGATGCCTTAAGAGTTCCCTTATCTGAAACTAAGAGGCCAAGCCCAACCCCTGAAAAACAACCCCGCACCATAATCACCCTCCACCAAATCATTTGGACCAGTGCACAAAGCAAGGTCCATAAAGACATGGATGAGTGATTTTGGGGTGGAGGAACTTGACTGGCCTGCACAGAGTCCTGACATCAACACAACAGAACACCTTGGGGATAAATTAGAGAGGAGACTGTAGGTCAGGCCTTCTTGTCCAACTTCAGTGCCTGACCTCACAAATGCACTTGGAAGAATGGTCAAACATTCCCATAGACACACTCCTAAACCTTGTGGACAAGAAGAGTTGAAGCTGTTATAGCTGCAAAGGGTGGGCCAAATAAGTTTTGAACCCAATACTAATACTGGGATGCCATTACAGTTCATGTGTGTTTAAAGGCAGGCATCCCAATACTTAGGCCAATATACTGTATATTGCTTGTGACACTGAGCATGGCTATGGACTTAGGGCTAGTTCACACCACAGAGATGCAGAGAACATGTGTGGGTCTGCCCTGGTGGCTAAGTGGGTAGCAGTTCTGTCTAGCAGCACCTGGGATGTTGGTTCACCTCCACCAACATGCTAATGCTTGTGTTGAAGTTTATATGTTCTCCCTGTGTGGGTTTCTCACCACAATCTAAAGACATGCTGGCATCTTATTTGTCTCCTGTCGAAATAGGTTCTAATGTAAGAAAGTTAATTTTGGACTTTATATTGGAAGCTCATTGCAGCCAGGGACTGATGTTAATGTTTATTAGCACTAATCATGCCCAGGGACTTGGACATTTCAAATTTTAGGGTTTACACTGCACAGGTACATATGCTTAGAAAACTGTTGCTTTGTTTATGTGGATGCAAATGGACTTTGATCTTTGTCCTGTAGTTGGAGATTTGATGCACATAGCCAAGGCTAACACAGTTGCAAATCCTATTATGTGTTCCTGCTCATCAGGTGCAATCACTTTAGACATACATGAAGAGACAGATTGAAAGATACTGGTGGGCGTGTACTTCTATTGGGTGTGTCAGTGTGCTAACAATACAACCTCTCTTATATAAAGGCCTGCAGTAGGGGGGTTCGTTTGGCCTGAGAAGGTCAGGTTTTTTGTTGTGATGGAGAAGGAATGATATTGGGAGATTTGATGAAATTCTTGTGCATTTTTTCAATCAAAAGTGGGTTTATGTGGCCATGCTGTCAATGTTGTGTGTGTATTGTTCCTGTCTGATCATGCAAACATCGTTTGGAAGCATCTGCTGACCTACTGTTTTTGATCTCGTTTAATTGTGTACACCGAAATGCAGCTTCCAGTAGAACATGGTCACCAATGTATGTATGTGTGGATTGTGGGCTGGTGGTGGGTGTTTTGAATAAGTCTTTTGCAATATTATGTTGGAATGCTTTGTAAGAATGACTGTTAAGTATGTTTCTATAATCTTTCAGATAATAATGTGATGTGTTGCCCGTTATACACTGAAATTAAAGCTGTGTCCACTCTAAGGTTTTGTCTAATTTTAGATTGTAAGCTCCTATGAGCAGGGCCCTTAAAATTCCGTTGCTAAATGTAGTACCATATATCCTGTCCAAATTTTTTTGAAGCTAGTAAATGTAAATTTATTTTTTTTCTGCTGGTAAAATAAAGTACATTGAGCTCTTGTTGTGGTGTGTTGGGTTTTTTTTTTTCCTTCTACTTTTCTTTCTTTAGTTTTTGTGGGTGGTGGTTTTGGGAAAGTGCAATATCTCTTTTATATTTTATTTCAATATGTATTTGTGCACCAAAAAACTAATCTCTTTGCCCTGGTTCACATGCTACTTTGAAATTGCGCTACTTCACTTGAAGTAGCACGATTTCAAAGTAGCAAGGTCAGCGTGATTTCAGGTGGCTTCATACACAAATGTCTATTGAAGTCGCACCTGAAATCGGCAAAAGTAGTGCAGGAACTACTTTAGCAAATTGATGCGGTGCCACAAAAAAAATGTTGCATCAATTGGAACAGTGCCAGTGCCATTGCCAAGAGTCACGCGATTTGATCTCTGAAATCGCATGACCAATCGCTCCAATGTAAACCTAGGCTTCTGCACAACTGCAAGTTATATATAAAGATTCCACCTTTATCATTAACAGCTGTGGAGAATTGCAGGTAATGAATTCAGCTGGTGGATAGGCAGTGTTTGAATGTGTCAGCTCTGGTTCACATTGGTGTGATTTGACATGTCAAATCTGTGGCAATTGCACTGTTCTAATTAGTGCGATTTGTATTGATATTGGTGCAGAAACCTGCAACGATGTCTCTGATGTTGCCCCCACAGTCGGGACTGACATGCAGGAATGAAATTGTGGGAGTTCAGCTGCACGCTTTCCTCCTGCTGTCAGTGTGAACCAGGGCTCAAACTGGGCCTTTTGCCTTTGTAATTCACCTGCTGCTAACCTAGGGACAACATTTCTTAGCAAACTCCCTTAAGTTTACCTTCAAATATATGTAGAAATACAGATTTGTATATCTGAAAATAAAAAAATACTAATCATGGTTGAGATCAAATATTCGCAGCTGCAATCAAAAGTGTGGTTTCACCTTCTGACCTGGAAATTAGTCATTGTATGCACCCGGAAGTTCTTGTGCTGGTCAGGATCTCAATCTAGGTGGACATGGCGAGGTCTCTTTAGCAGAGAGGAGGCGCTGCTCATTGGCCGGGTAAGTGTAGGATATGTACTTGTACTTAATCAATGCAGGGGTGGATGTCATAGTTAGATTTGGTGTGGGTGGGGTTCATTGATTTGTTTGGCATCACCACACATTTGCTTCCGTCCCATGTGCACACATCAATTCCTGCATTTGTTCTGCTGATATAAATCAGTAAGGACTATGCAAGTATAAATGAGAGATCATTTTATTAAAATATATATGACTTGTTTCACAGCTGGGCGAATTTTCCAGCAAATTTGGACCTCTGAGTTGCATGGCAAGTTGTACCCCATGATTCTCAATGACAACCATTCATATCTGTGCTACTAAGTCGCACCAACTTCAAAGTAGTCCCTGTACTACTTTGGTGTGACTTGAGGTATATCGGGTACAATATTACACAGGCATTCCCAGAAGTTGGGGCCAAGTTGCAGCGGCAAAGTGGCAGCAAAATAGTGTGACTTTCAGGTCGCAGCAGTGTGAATGAGATTCAAGGATATCACCTTTGAATTTGGCCCTATTGTCACTTGTGCATCCTGAAAGTGTAGCAAATTCGTCCCTGCACTACCTTGGTTTGACTGATGCAATTTGAGGTCCATACACCACAAGATTACACAGACATTGCTTCAAGTCATGACAAAGCTGTGCAATTTTAAGGTCGCACAAGTGCAAATGGGGCCTTATTCAAAGGTGTTATCAATTAATCGCATTAGGTTACTTTCACACTTGGGTGACTTTTCATGGAGCTTTGGACCTCAGAGTCACATGAAAAGTTGTCCCCCTTGATTTCCATTAATATTTATTAGAGCTGCACGATTAATCGTCATCGTAATTTTTTTCCCCTTTACGATCTTGAAAAAAGCGTTTCACGATTCTTGCTATTGCAAAGAACTCTCTCTGCTCTTCTGAAGCCACAGCCGAAAAACCAGGAAGTCTGCCAAGAATTAGAACATTCTTTATCAGTGAACTTGACTAGAAACCTTGTAACAATTTGTCAATTAAATAGAATTCTGTGTAAGTGAGGAAAGTTTAACCACTTAAACACTAAACATTTTTCTGACATTTGTTGGTTTCAGGTTAAAATCATTTTTTTTTGCTAGAAAATTACTTAAAACCCCCCAACATTATATATATATTTTTAGTAGAGACCCTAGAGAATAAAATGGTGGTTGTTACAATATTTTATGTCACACTGTATTTGCGCCTTTCAAATGCAATTTTTTTTGGAAAAAATTACTTTAATGATTTAAAAAAAAAAAAGAAAAGTTAGCCCAATTTCTTGTGGGATAATGTGAAAGATTTTATGTCACGAGAATCGTGATCTTTTTATTCTAAGCAAAAAAATTGTGATTCTCATTTTGGCCAGAACCGTGCAGCTCTAATATCTATGCAACTTCACCCATGTTCACATAGGTCTGAATTGACATGTCAAATTGTAGGCCAAATCGGCGCCTATTGATGGCAATGGAACTGTCCAAATTGGTGCGACGCCACAACAATTCCCAAAAGTAGTTCCTGCACTACTTTGGGCGACTTCAGGGGGCGATTTCTTACCTCCCAACTTTTTGAGATGGGTATAAGGGACACCTATTAGCAAAAGTAGGTAGGCATAGGACACCTTCTTAAAGGAGAACAGTTGGGACCTATGTGATTTCACTAGACATTTGTGCAGGAAAGTGCACTGATGTCTCTGAAATCGCTGACAAAGTCGGGCTGAGTCACACTTGTGCAACTTTGGACATGAGAGTCGTATGACAAGTCATACCCCATGATTTTCAATGTGTACCATTCATATCTGTGCGACTTCAAGTAACACTGACTTCAACGTAGTCCCTGTACTACTTTGGTCTGACTTTGATGCGAGTTGAGGTCCATAGACCTCAAGTTTACACAGGCATTCCCTGGAATTGCGGCAAAATTGCTAATGCAAAATCGTGGGAAAGTTGCGTGTCTTTCCCTGTGACTCCTGCGTCCATAGACCTCAAGATTACACAGGCATTGCTTAAAGTCGCATTAAAATCTCGCAACTTTCAGGTCGCACAAGTGTGAAAGGTGCCTAAGTCACTGTGCTGAGTACTATTTTATACCTAGAATATAAAGTAGTCCCACCATCAAACACTAGTAAACATATGTTCTCAATATAATTGTGCTCAAATGGCTGAAAATCACACAGATGGTATCACCTACTGAAAGCTTGCATTGTACTCAGCAGCGTATGCTGAAAAGAGGCGAACGCCTATTAGCCAATGCCAAATCGGCACATCGGCATGAGCATGGTTGTTACTATAATATTAATGCCTGAAATGCAAAACATTATTGTATTGAATCAAACATTAGTAAATGTATTTTCTCTGTAGGTAAGTGCTCAGCTCTGTAGCATAGCGGTATACCCTGCTGCCCCCAAAAGTTCAAGCCATGAATTCAAATCTCACTGACAGCATTACCTCCTAGAAGTGTGCATTGTACTCAGAAGCATAATTAGCCAAAGCACATCAGCTTGCTTTATTCCATATTTTAACTCTTCAAATGCATGCAATGGTATGTACTTATTCAATAATATTATGGTATGGAATTCCAAAATTCAAGGAAAAAAATGTCGTAGGGTCCCCCCAGTACATACCAGGCCCTTCGGTATGGACTTTAAGGGGAACCCCACACCAAATTGTAAAATAAATTTGATGTGGGGCCCCCCAAAATCCATACCAGACCCTTATCCGAGCATGCAGCCTGGAGGTCAGGATAGGGGGGGACGAGTGAGCACCCTCCCCTTCTGAACCTTACCAGGCCACATGCCCCAAAGCACCTTTTCCCCATGTTGATGGGGACAAGGGCCTCTTCCCGACAACCCTGGTCCGTGGTTGTCGGTCTGCAGGCAGGGGGTTTATCAGAACCTGGAAGCCCCCTTTAAAAAGTCGGCTCCCAGATCCTGCCCCCTATGTGAATAGGTATAGGGTACATTTTACCCCTACCCATTCACCAAAAAAAGCAGTGAAATGTAAAAAAAATCAATAGCCGGTTTTTGACAAGTCCTTTATTGTAAAATAGCCCCGAGCTGTCTTCTTCCCTTGGCCATCTTCTCCAGACGCTGTCTCTCCCTCCTCCATCTTCTCCCCGAGCTGTATTCTCCCAGAGCCGTCTCTCCTGCCGCTGCCATGTTCTCCATCTGCTGTCTTCTTCCGCACCGCTGGTTACCCGCTAATAAAAAAAAAGCTGCTCTTTTTCCATGGTGGTCTTCCTCTGCTGTGTTGTCACCCGCTGTGTGGCGTCTCTTACATAGCCATGGAGCGGACTCTCCGGGTGACATTATCGGATGGCCACAGAAGACCGCCACAAGAAGAGCGGCTTTTTTTTTTATTAGTGGGTAACCGGCTGTGCTGAAGAACACATCAGCGGGGGAAGATGGTGGCAGCAGGAGAGACAGCTTGGGGAGAAGAAACATCAAACACTAGTGAATGTATTTTCTATGTATGACTGTGCTACACCCAATAGGCTAGCAGTCAGCACTTCTACCTTGAAGAACTCATGGGTTCAAATCCCACAGAGAAATACTAAAAGATTGAATTGGTGAAAAAAAAGCAAATGACTATTAGCCAATTAGCCAAAGCAGCATATGCTGCAAATAGGTGAATGCCAATTAGCCAATGCACTTTAAATTTGGCTGATTATATTAACTCTTCAAATGCATGCAATGATATGTAAGTATTCAATACTATTATGGTGTGAAATTCCAAACACCACTCACTAACTAATGGGCAGATTACATTTTTTTGTTTGTTCATTTTAATTCGCTTGTGCACTGAAAAAATAAACACAGCTGGGGGATGGTAGGTTGGCTGGTATTTGAACTTGTACCGTGAGTGCTGTGGAGACATCTGAGCAGACTACTAAGCCATTGTGCTAAGTATGAGACCTGCATAATAGTGTAGTATGATTAAAGAATGAATATAAATAATTACCGCTTTATAGTCACCTAAATTAAAAAATAAAAAACAACATACAACAAATAGGTAACCTAAATGTTTAATACATGTAACTTTACAGAATAGCAGACATTACTATGTAATAATCATTCATAACTGCATTAGTTAGCAAAAGAAGGAAAGAAATAGGAATACTACTTGCAACATACATCAATAGATGCACACGAGGTAGAGCACATCTCACATAAAAATGTTTCTTTCACATACATGGATCATGGCTACAGTACACTGCTATATAACAACTTGATAAGAATTAGCATTTGTATATACGCGGAAGCGCCAATTAGCGGCAATTTAGAACTTTCAAGCGTTTGTTCTCCACTTCTATCGCTGATTTTCATGCGCAAATTCGCCGTTTTGTTTCCATTTGGCTAAAATTGGCTCTATTATTTGCCATAGTGCCCAGTACTTCCTGGAGTTATAGTAAATGACCCCCTATGTTACAACAGCAAATGTATAGAGACCACAAGTCTCACTCCATGTGCTGAAATAGGTTGAGTTGAATAATAACACAAAAGAGAGTAACCTCAAACGCACACAGATATAGTAGGGTGGCTATAGAATCTGCATCAAACAAAGCCCAGACCTGCATCCAAAAGAAAAATTAAGAATTATTAAGGCGGCCTTGCTACATAGTACCATGCGATTAGAAATTCCCAAAGTCTCACTTCTTGTGCTGCAAAACACCATGGCTCACTATAAGAATACCATAAATCTAGAGTGGAATTGACAAAAATAATAAAGCCAAAAAGAACAAAATGGTCTATAACAAACCTAACAGCATTAAGCATTATTACAGCAATCAGGTGGTCAGGAAGCGGTCCTCCCGGTTTCCAATTTAGTAAGGGACCCAGTGCTGGTACTGACCGCTTGGTCTCTTGGTCTCAGCACAAGCACAGCAGTCCATGTATCCAGCCCCACAAATAAAGACCCACTTTTGTGAGGTCACATATACGTGTACACTTGGCAGGAAGGGGTTAAGGATCTAAAATATATCTGTGAAATCCATGTATTTCAGTGTTTCCCAACCAGGGTGCTGTCCGAGTTCCCCTGGGATCAGCATCATCAGTTGCCATAGTGTGGGCAGGCCGGCCGGCCACCAACATCAGAACAACCAATGATGATCTAGGGCCAGCATGGCATCATTTCTTATTATGGTGATGGCGGCCGGCTTGTCCACACCATGGCAATGCATGACTCCATGATCCAGGGCAGGTGGAGAGCAGGTAGCATGCAGACGTACATCCAGCATTTAGGAGAAGACAGAAGTCCACCTCCTCCAGGCCCCCTCCACCTCCTGCCCTTCACCACATTTGCTAGAGACAAAAGGTAGGGCTCTGATGTGAAGAGGGGACTGTGTGATTGGGGAGTTTGTGTGATTGACAGGCTCTGTGATGGGGTTACTCTGCTGTAATGAGAGGCTCATGTATATGGATTCTGATGTGATGGAGGGTGCTGGTGTAGAGGGGTTCTTCTGATGTTTAGGGAGACTCTTATGTGATAGGAGGCCTCTGACATGAAGGGGGGGACTCTGATGTGGAGGGGGTACTCTGACATGAAAGGGGGACTCTGATGTGGAGGGGGTGCTCTGACATGAAGGGATGACTCTGATGTGGAGGGGGTACTCTGACATGAAAGGGGGACTCTGATGTGGAGGGGGTGCTCTGACATGAAGGGATGACTCTGATGTGGAGGGGGTACTCTGACATGAAAGGGGGACTCTGATGTGGAGGGGGTGCTCTGACATGAAGGGATGACTCTGATGTGGAGGGGGTACTCTGACATGAAAGGGGGACTCTGATGTGGAGGGGGTGCTCTGACATGAAGGGATGACTCTGATGTGGAGGGGGTGCTCTGACATGAAGGGATGACTCTGATGTGGAGGGGGTGCTCTGACATGAAGGGATGACTCTGATGTGGAGGGGGTGCTCTGACATGAAGGGATGACTCTGATGTGGAGGGGGTGCTCTGACATGGAGGGCTTACTCTGACATGAAGGGATGACTCTGATGTGGAGGGGGTGCTCTGACATGGAGGGCTTACTCTGACATGAAAGGGGGACTCTGATGTGGAGGGGGTGCTCTGACATGAAGGGATGACTCTGATGTGGAGGGGGTGCTCTGACATGAAGGGATGACTCTGATGTGGAGGGGGTGCTCTGACATGAAGGGATGACTCTGATGTGGAGGGGGTGCTCTGACATGAAGGGATGACTCTGATGTGGAGGGGGTGCTCTGACATGAAGGGATGACTCTGATGTGGAGGGGGTACTCTGACATGAAGGGGGGCTCTGATGTGGAGGGGGTTCCCTGCATACCTCCCGACTTTTTAATTTGGGAATGAGGGACACCTATCAGCAAAAGTATGCAGGCATAGGACACACTCCTTGCCACTCCCCCTTAAAGGAGAATTGTACAAAAAACAAGATTGGTTAAACCCACAAGTGCTTTTTTTACGACTACTATTCATTTATATTGGCTTTTGGAATTTACAAATACAGCAATTTAGAAATCAGATGAAAGGTTTAGCACTGAGAAACGCTTTTTGATAGATAAAAAGTGAGTTTTATATACAACTTTATAGATCAGACCAAAATGAGGGACAAATGAGGAGGAATGAGGGACAGAGGGACATTGCTCCAAATCAGGGACAGTCCCTCCAAATCAGGGACAGTTGGGAGCTATGTCTCTGACGTGGAGGGGGTGCTCTGACGTGGAGGGGGTGCTCTGACGTGGGGGGGATGCTCTGACGTGGGGGGGATGCTCTGACGTGGGGGGGATGCTCTGACGTGGAGGGGGTGCTCTGACGTGGGGGGGATGCTCTGACGTGGGGGGGATGCTCTGACGTGGGGGGGATGCTCTGACGTGGAGGGGTGCTCTGACGTGGGGGGGATGCTCTGACGTGGGGGGGATGCTCTGATGTGGAGGGGGTGCTCTGATGTGGAGGGGGTGCTCTGACGTGGAGGGGATGCTCTGACGTGGAGGGGGTGCTCTGACGTGGAGGGGGTGCTCTGACGTGGAGGGGATGCTCTGACGTGGAGGGGGTGCTCTGACGTGGAGGGGGGCTCTGACGTGGAGGGGGGCTCTGACGTGGGGGGGATGCTCTGACGTGGAGGGGGTGCTCTGACGTGGAGGGGGTGCTCTGACGTGGAGGGGGTGCTCTGACGTGGGGGGGATGCTCTGACGTGGGGGGGATGCTCTGACGTGGAGGGGGTGCTCTGACGTGGAGGGGGTGCTCTGACGTGGAGGGGGTGCTCTGACGTGGAGGGGGTGCTCTGATGTGGAGGGGGTGCTCTGACGTGGAGGGGGTGCTCTGATGTGAAGGGGAATTCTGATGTGAAAGTGGGCCTTTGAGCCTCTCAGGGCTGGGACAAGGGGTGGGCGGGAGGGACGGCTGCCCTGGGCGCACTGGTTTATTGCAGGGACGGGGGCGCCCTGTGCCAGTTGGCTGACTGGAGTAATGACAGTGACATCACTGATAACTCTAATCCTAAGGGAAGGTTAGGAGGGTGCAGTTTGGCATCTTTGCCCCTGGCATTGGATGATCTTGTCCTGGCACTGGTTGTAGTTATTTGCAGCTGTCAGGAGCAGCGGATTCCGGTGTATCTCATTCCTACACAAGAGTCGGTAACACAAATCCAAAAATTGTGAACACCTTTTCCAGAAACATAATTCTAGAATTACAATTAGCGGGATATATGATGAGATCACTTTCCTGCCTGTACATTCAGCAGTTCCCATGGTGCCCTGGGGGGGGGGGAGACCCAGATAAAGTCTGGGAAAGGAGGAGGAGAGTCTGGGGGGTCATGGAGTGGATTATTACTCTATGCTAGATAGATGGGCAGTC
The DNA here is from genome assembly GCA_037952925.1 of Lithobates clamitans. Lineage (NCBI taxonomy): Eukaryota > Metazoa > Chordata > Amphibia > Anura > Ranidae > Lithobates > Lithobates clamitans. The sequence goes on from JBBGZY010003279.1 coordinate 45,334, forward strand.
AGACATTTCTGGGGCAGTTGTTACCCATCTAATGATAACCTATGAAGTATACCCAGCGGGTGGTTGTGGGACCCCTGGCAGGCCGGGCCCTGGGCTTTCCTGATTACAATCCACCATTGTATTCATTTTTATCTGTTAGGTAAAAATAACTTCTATTTAATGATTTTATCAGCTCTTCCTTTCAACATGATCTCACTTGTTATAGTAGATCAAGATTCCTTTTCAACAACCGTGACATGGGAAATGTAAATACCCGCATGGCGAGAAATGGAATAAAAAAGTACCATGATAAATTAACATGACGTGTATGTCAGCTCACTTTCATTGTGATTAGTAAAAGTAAAAGGAAGCGCTACTGTGTACTCATAACAGGAGAAGAGAAGTAGTACTGTGCAGAGTCCATACATACAGAATAAGGACAGATACTGAGAATTACACCCAACATACAGGACAAGAGAAGTAGTACTGTGCAGAGTCCATACATACAGAATAAGAACAGATACTGAGAATTACACCCGACATACAGGACAAGAGAAGTAGTACTGTGCAGAGTCCATACATACAGAATAAGAACAGATACTGAGAATTACACCCGACATACAGGACAAGAGAAGTAGTACTGTGCAGAGTCCATATATACAGAATAAGAACAGATACTGAGAATTACACCCGACATACAGGACAAGAGAAGTAGTACTGTGCAGAGTCCATACATACAGAATAAGAATAGATACCGAGAATTACACCCAACATACAGGACAAGAGAAGTAGTACTGTGCAGAGTCCATACATACAGAATAAGAACAGATACCGAGAATTACACCCAACATACAGGACAAGAGAAGTAGTACTGTGCAAAATAAGAACAGCACAGTGGCTTAGTCATTAGCACTTCCACCTGGCAGCACTAGAGAATCCCAACTACAACACTACCTGCATGAAGTTTGCATGTTCTCCCTGTGTTTGCATGGGTTTCCTCCCACAATCCATAGACTTGTAAGAGGGGCTTTGTGATTGGCTGGAATTGGCGCCAACCGCAAAAGTCCCTGCCCCGCTCCGGTTCTTTTGCTAGAACAGTGTCCCTCCTGCTGAGGCTGAACCTTCTGCCATTTTGTGCCTCACTCCATGCCGGAGACCACCACACAACACCCCTGGATGTTTACATTTATATTCCTAGGAAAGAATATCCCTAAGTAAAAGTAGATTTGCAGTCACATGTCCCCGGCACTGTGTATTATATACTACTGACCTGTGTGTTACATACTACTGACCCATGCACGCTACATTACTTACTCCTGACCCCTTCACTGTGCATTACATATCACTGACCCCTGCACTCTACATTACTTACTCCTGACCCCTGCACTGTGCATTACATACTACTGACACCTGCACTCTACATTACTTACTCCTGACCCCTGCACTGTGCATTTCATACTCCTGACACCTGCACTCTACATTACTTACTCCTGACCCCTGCATTGTGCATTACATACTCCTGACCCCTGCACTCTACATTACTTACTCCTGACCCCTGCACTGTGCATTACATACTACTGACACCTGCACTCTACATTACTTACTCCTGACCTCTGCACTGTGCATTACATACTACTGACACCTGCACTCTACATTACTCCTGACTCCTGCTGTCATGTACCTGCTAGAGGCCGAGCTGACAAGAAGGCTTCATTTGCAACTCCTGTCCATTACCCCTGGAATTGGTGACAGGGTGTAGCATGACAAGGAATGGTATGGGTGCCTCCTGTGGAAGCTCTTGGCATAGTGGGCGATTGGATTACAGTCGGGATGCTGTGAATATTTAGATTGCAGCCTGTGTAGAATGGTGGTTAACAGGTGGAGCACAGAAATTTGCAGATGCAGAAAGCAAAGCCGTAGTCAATACGAGCCAGAATCGGCAACAACCAGGTGGCAGAGGTACTAAGTTTAGAAGACAGGAGCCGAGTCAGAAGTCAGGCCGGGGTCGATATCAGATGGGCAGCAGAAGTACAAAAACAGGCAGAGGATGGAGTCAGAACACAAGCCAAGGTCAGCAACAGGATCAGGATAAGGCAGAGGCAACCCGGCTCAAACACAGGATAACAGGATACAAGTCTGATCACGAGTCATAGCAGCTAATGTCCACTCAGCAATTATCCTTCGTTCTTCTGTGCTTTAGGCCTCTGGGCACTAAAAGCCAGTGCTGAACTTACATTAGTGAACATGTACGGATGCACACACAGCTTTGTTTCTAAGTATTGGACCACAAGCTATACTATACACACGCAGAGATCTTTGGGCATGGCCATGCACTCAATATTCCTGATTCCTGCAATATTCCTGTCCTCTGTTTTGCTTACTTCTGACCCCCTTCCCTGTGCATTACATACTATTCACCCCTGCACTCTGTGTTACTTACTCATGACCCCTGCATTTTGTGATACATACCACTGACCTCTGCTTTACCTATTCCTGACCCCAATACTGTGCATTACATACTAATGACCCTTGCAGAGTGTAATGCTTACTGCTGACCCCTGCATTTTGCTTGACATACCACTGACCTCTGCTTTACTTACTCCTGCCCTGTGCATTACATATTACTGGCCCCTGCACTCTGTGTTACTTCTGACCCCCACATTTTGTGCTGACTGTGGCACTCTTTGTTATTTACTCCTGACCCCTGCATTTTGCGTTACATACCACTGACCGCTGCTTTACTTACTCCTGGCCCCTGCATTTTGTGCTACATACCATTGACCCTTGCTACTGACCCCTGTACTGTGTATTACATGCTACTGACCTCTGTACTGTGTATTACATACTACTGACCCCTGTACTGTGTATTACATGCTACTGACCTCTGTACTGTGTATTACATACTACTGACCCCTGTACTGTGTATTACATGCTACTGACCTCTGTACTGTGTATTACATACTACTGACCCCTGCACTGCGCATTACATACTACTGACCCCTGTACTGTGTATTACATGCTACTGACCTCTGTACTGTGTATTACATACTACTGACCCCTGTACTGTGTATTACATGCTACTGACCTCTGTACTGTGTATTACATACTACTGACCCCTGCACTGCGCATTACATACTACTGACCCCTGCACTGCGCATTACATACTACTGACCCCTGCACTCCACCTTACATACTACTGACCCCTACACTCTACCTTACATATTACTCTTCTTTTTACAATGTCTGTCTTGTTTGTCTTATGTTTGTCCGCGGCCAATTGTTAATAATTACTGTTGTTATGATCTATGCACTTCACAATACCATGTAAGTTTTATTATTGGGTACTTCCCAAAATAAAGTTGACTTTTTAAGTTAAATCCTATGACTATTCTGTTGCCTAGGGTAACCCCTGCAAAAGCTCACCTATTGGGCTTAACCCCTCCCCTTTCCCTTCTTTTCTTTTTTAAGCATACTACTGACCCCTGCACTGCGCATTACATACTACTGACCCCTGCACTGCGCATTACATACTACTGACCCCTGCACTGCGCATTACATACTACTGACCCCTGCACTGCGCATTACATACTACTGACCCCTGCACTGCGCATTACATACTACTGACCCCTGCACTGCGCATTACATACTACTGACCCCTGCACTGTGTTTTCCTTACTCCTGACCCTTGCATTTTGTGTTACATTACGTTACGTTATTCTATTGGCCTCTAAACTCTGCGTTGGTATTGACACCCGAAGTTTGCAATTCATACGTGATCCTTAAACTCCTTTAATACTTCCTTCATTTTCGATGGGGTGTTACTGGGTTATCTCCTAGAAAAAAAAGCACAATGTACTCTGATGATCTTCCATCTCTTCCAGTAGACCTTCACCTCTTCAGGGTTACCTACCCTTGCTGTAAAATGTTATACACACGTGGAGATGTACCCAGACACATCACATAGCATGCATCCACATAACATGTAGTACACTGTACCTGTGATATTGTGCAGAATACTACATGTAATCCAATGCAATACACAAACCAATGACTTCATCAATGTTGTATGTTTGTTCAGATAACTGTCTGTAGTCCCATGACTGTTCAGCAGACCATCACAGACCATCGTATCTCTCACACAATAGGAAGAAGACTGTCTCTTGTGCTGGGCATGCGGCCAGTTTTATGTCCTATCACATCCGGGATTATCCCCTCCATAGCAGACAGATCCAGTGTTGTCCCCATCCAAGGTCCGCATAGACATGTGACTCCATCAATCAGTGCTGCTGTCATTGATGGGCAACAAAGATATCATTTAATAAACCATCCAAAACAAGAACTGCTGACTGTACCAAAATAATCAGATGACATACATGTGACAATTTTCAATCGATTTCATTCACTTTCCAGGAATCGCCCATAAGATCACAAGTACTAATAATAAATACAGGTGTTTATATAGTGCCATCAATTCACACAGTGCCCTACATACATTGTACATTCACATCAGTCCCTGCCCTTCACCACCTCAATACCGGCCACTTTCACACACTTACTGCCCAGGACAATTTTCAGCTGTCAGTGCTGTCACACTGTGCATGACAACAGGGGCGGACTGATAACTTAGGGGGCCCCTGGGCAATCAGAGATTATGGGGCCCCCCAGGCAATCAGAGATTATGGGGCCACACAGTACACACACACACAGTATACACATACATGTACACACAATACACACACACACAGTACACACATACATGTACACACAGTATACACACACACAGTACACACACACACAGTATACACATACATGTACACACAGTACACACACACACAGTACACACATACATGTACACACAGTACACACACACACAGTACACACATACATGTACACACAGTATACACACACACAGTACACACACACACAGTATACACACACACAGTACACACACACACACAGTATACACATACATGTACACACAGTACACACACACACAGTATACACATACATGTACACATAGTATACACACACAGTACACACACACACAGTATACACATACATGTACACACAGTACACACACACACAGTATACACATACATGTACACACAGTATACACACACACGGTACACACACACACAGTATACACATACATGTACACACAGTATACACAGACAGATGTAAAAAAAACACAGATTTATACATACTGTCCCTGGTTTTACTGAGGCTGGCAACCCTGATGGTGCCCCCTAGTGGCCCAGGGCCCTCGGGCAGTGCCCGAGTGGCTCAATGGTCAGTCTGCCCCTGCATGACAATTACTCGGTAATGCAACACTGTACACTAATTTAATTTTTATCATTTTGTTTGAGACAGACAGAGCTTTATTTTGATGGTAATTAATCACCACTGGGTTTTTTTGCAAAACAAACAAAAAAAAAGGCCAAAAAAATTTAAAAAATAAACATTTTTCTTAGTTTCTGTTTTGCAAACCATTACTGTAATCGTTCTTCTGCACTGATGAGGCAGCACTGATGGGCACTGATGAGGCAGCACTGATAGGTGGGACAGATGAGGCAGCACTGATGAGGAGACAGTAATGAGGCAGCACTGATAGGCGGAACTGATGGGCACTGATAGGCAGAACTGATGGGCACTGGTAGGCAGAACTGATGGGCACTGGTAGGCGGAATTGATGGGCACTGATGAGGCAGCTCTGATAGGTGGGACTGATGAGGCAGCACTGATGAGAAGACAGTGATGAGGCAGCACTAATGGGCACTGATGAGTGTAACTGATGGGCACTGATAGGCGGAACTGATGGGCACTGATGAGGCAGCACTGATAGGTGGGACTGATGAGGCAGCACTGATGAGGAGACAGTGATGATGCAGCACTGATGGTCACTGATAGGCGGAATTGATGGGCACTGATGAGGCAGCACTGATGAGACAGTGATGAGGCAGCACTGATGGGCACTGATAGGCGGAATTGATGGGCACTGATAGGTGGAATTGATGGGCACTGATGAGGCAGCACTGATAACTGGGACTGATGAGGCAGCACTGATGAGGAGACAGTGATGAGGCAGCACTGATGGGCGCTGATAAGCGGAATTGATGGGTGTGACGAGAGTCACTTTTGGGTGCAGGGTGACCAAGAAAATAATGTACCCTGTATCTGCCATATTAGAAATAGTGACTGATTCATACTGTTGGGACACATACTGTGAGGAGATGCTGATGTCGATTCCAGCCACCTGTCTCTGTCTGTGTCTTCTATAATGCAAATTCGTCTAGTATGACTAGTCACAGCTTCTAAAGAGTCTTTTCATCCAGTGTGCCAATTAACCCTGCAATTGTATTGAGATGTATGATAATGTGTATTGTATAGTCGGTGAGCTAGGAGACATGAAGTCTGTCCTGATGGTCATGTCTCTGAGTCACCTAGGCTGTCTAAAAGATTCGATAATTAACTCATGTTAATTAGGCGTCTGCTTACAGGTTGTATTTTCATCCTGCAGTATATATTTGTGTGAGATCTCAATATAAAGATTCAGTCCTGTTTGAACCTCAAGACAGAGCCTCGTCTCGTACTTGGGGGAGAGTTATTCGTATAGGTTTCTTGTTTGGCTGATCAGAGTTTTCGGTAGCTGTCTTTGTGTTCGGGAATAGAATGTCTTAAACGACTTTAACTAGGGTTGTCCCGATACCACTTTTTTAGGACCGAGTACAAGTACCGATACTTTTTTTCAAGTACTCGCCGATACCGATTACCGATACTTTTTTTTTAATGTCACGTGACAGGTTTTTTTTGCTATTTTTTTTGGGGGGGGGGGGGGGTGAACGTTTTATGTGTGTGTGTTTTTTTTTTTTTTGTTTTGTTTTTTACAATTTTTATTTTTTACAATAATATTTTTTTATTCTTTATTGTTTTTGTTTTTTTTTTTTTAATCAGCCCTGTTGGGGGGCTTTGGTGAGATATCAGGGGTCTTAACAGACCTCTAATATCTCCCCCCTTGAGACAGAGAAAGAGACAGAGGATAGAGATTCCCCAGTCCCTTTCTCTGCAGCCTCAGCTGCACTGAGAATGAATGGAGAGAAGACAGCGGCTGCTCTACATTCATAAACTGACACATTGTAATCACAGGAGATTACAATGTTTCAGTTATGTGAATGGACAGAGTCAGCTGACTCTATCCATACACAAAGGAAGGAGGAGGGGGAGGACGGAGGAACTGAGGGGGAGAACGGAGGGGACAGATAAGGATAGAGAAATGCAGGGGACAGATAAGGAGAGAGGAACGGGGGGGGAGAACCGAGGGGGACAGATAAGGAGAGAGGAACGGAGGGGGACAGATAAGGAGAGAGGAACGGAGGGGGAGAACGGAGGGGGACAGATAAGGAGAGAGGAACGGAGGGGGACAGATAAGGAGAGAGGAACGGAGGGGGACAGATAAGGAGAGAGGAACGGAGGGGGACAGATAAGGAGAGAGGAACGGAGGGGGACAGATAAGGAGAGAGGAATGGAGGGGGACAGATAAGGAGAGAGGAACGGAGGGGGACAGATAAGGAGAGAGGAACGGAGGGGGACAGATAAGGAGAGAGGAACGGAGGGGGACAGATAAGGAGAGAGGAACGGAGGGGGACAGATAAGGAGAGAGGAACGGAGGGGGACAGATAAGGAGAGAGGAACGGAGGGGGACAGATAAGGAGAGAGGAACGGAGGGGGACAGATAAGGAGAGATAAGGAGAGAGGAACGGAGGGGGACAGATAAGGAGAGATAAGGAGAGAGGAACGGAGGGGAACAGATAAGGAGAGATAAGGAGAGAGGAACGGAGGGGGACAGATAAGGAGAGAGGAACGGAGGGGGAGAACGGAGGGGGAGAGATAAGGAGAGAGGAACGGAGGGGGAGAACGGAGGGGGAGAGATAAGGAGAGAGGAACGGGGGGGGAGAACGGAGGGGGAGAGATAAGGAGAGAGGAACGGAGGGGGACAGATAAGGAGAGAGGAACGGAGGGGGAGAACGGAGGGGGACAGATAAGGAGAGAGGAACGGAGGGGGAGAACGGAGGGGGAGAACGGAGGGGGACAGATAAGGAGAGAGGAACGGAGGGGGAGAGATAAGGATAGAGGAACGAAGGAGGAGAAGGGAGGGGACAGATAAGGAGAGAGGAATGCAGGGGACAGCGGAGAGGCACAGAAGAACGGAGGGGGCACGGAGGAGGATGCAATGACATACAGCGGTGACCGATCACCGCTGTATGTCACTAAAGCTGGTGAAAGCCACTGGGGGAGAATCTTGTAACTCCCCCACGCGCCGATCACAGCTGTCCTCTAGGTATCGGGGGAAGCATTGGGAGCATTTGCCCGAGTCAAGTACTTGGGCAAATGCTCGGTATCGGTGCCGATACCGATACTAGTATCGGTATCGGGACAACCCTAACTTTAACCCCTTTCATACTCGGGGTGTCGTTACATCGGGCACTGATGAGCACTGATGAGGAGACAGCGATGAGGCGGAACTGATGGGCACTGATGGGCGGAACTGATGGGAACTGATGGGCGGAACTGATGGGCGGAACTGATGAGGCAGCACTGATGGGCACTGATAGGCGGAATTGATGGGAACTGATGAGGCAGCACTGATGGGCACCGATAAGCTGCACTGATGACCTGCAGTGATCTGCACTGATGGACACCGATTGGCACTGATGGGGCTGCACTGATGATCAGTGCCCTGTTTATTAGTGTAAACAATGTACTCATTGTGCCCTGTCAGCTTTGTCGGTTATCGGCTCTCCTTTCATAAGAAGTGCATGTGAGGAAAGGAAAGGCCATAACCACCAAGTCTGTTTACATGTGACCAGCTGTGATTGGCCCTTTACCGCAATCTGTGATGGGGGGTGCACGGGAGGTGCGGTTTTTGGAGGAGTTATGTCCTACCCACCGGGGCTTAGTGGACCACTTCTATGACTAAGCCCTTGTAGGCGGGGTGAAACGCGTCAGACATGGTTTGTGGAGCAGAGCTGGCTAACACCACCCTACACTTGTATTCATACTCTGTTCGGGGGGGGGGTTGTTCATGTACACAGATTTTGCTACTACAGGATAAGTGAGCCTTTATGCCGGCACCCTCTTTCTGAGTATCAGGAGGATCGATCTCTCTCTCTGCTCCAAACCCTATTAAGGGTCACAATAACCGTCTCTTATTTGGTCTCTTTTGGGTCGATTGATTTATCATTGAATGCAATTTGTTATGTCTGAAAAGTGCAATAAAATACCCATTGATCCTGCCAAAAAACCGCTGAGCTGATGTCTTCCTGTCTTCTTTGAGGACTACAGCACCCCACCCTCTGTTATTGAGAAAAGACGAGGGGACGGGGGAGGTTCCTGTAGTCTTGGCCTGTTTCTCTTCTCCTGATACATTAGGGTAAGTAAACGTTGTCACCCCAGGCCAGGAAGTGTGTTATTGGCAGGATCACCAGGTGATAAAACATAGGGCAAAGAGGCCTAAAAAATATTGCAGCCTGATGACTGGTAAGCTGCAAAGTATTACATTTTTGGTTTTGGGTTTCCCTTTCTACATCCTTGTTCCAGGCAGGTGTCTCAGGTAGCTTTGGAACCAGTGAATCGGCATAGCAGCCAGAGAAGTAGCATTTTGCTAAGAAAGGATAAGAGTTCACCAATTCCCAGCTTCCCAATGCTCTAACTGCAGGAGTTAAACAGTAACCCGGATCCCCACCCATGTTATCGCCTGATCATGTAACATGTGGCTGATAGGCTTCTGTTTTATTTCAACATCCAGAAAGGGACTTCCACATCTGACACAATGCACAGCAAGGCGGATAAGCTGAAGGCGTGTGTTGCAGGAGGATTTTGAAATTTCCCCATGTTGGTGCATACTTGAAGATCACTTGAAGGTGATCATACACTATACAATCTGATTGTACAATCTCCTGTAGGTCTACCATCATTGAAAGGCTTGGCTGATTGGATTCCAAGATTTAAAAGATTCTTTATGTTTTACCTCATATTACATTTAGCAACTCCATATGTACAGAGATTGCATTATATTTGGCTAGCTGGAACATGTACAGTATAGTCCAGGGGTCTCCAAACTTTCTAAGCAAAGGGCCAGTTTACTGTCCTTCAGGTTTTAGGGGGGCTGGACTGAGGCCATCGGGAGTAGAAAATTTCCCAGAATCAATTGGATTAAAAAATGCCTCATCTTTGGTGTCAGTGAGAAGAATTGCACCCCATAGTTGGTGTCTGTGGTAGGAATTATGCCTCATCCTTGGCTTCATTGGGCCCCATTGTTGGTGTCATTGAGAGGAATTGTGCCCCATCGTTGGTGACATTGGGTCCCATCGTTGGTGACATTGGACCCCATCGTTGGTGACATTGAACCCCATCGTTGGTGACATTGAACCCCATCGTTGGTGACATTGGACCCTATCGTTGGTGACATTGAACCCCATCGTTGGTGACATTGGACCCCATCGTTGGTGACATTGAACCCCATCGTTGGTGACATTGGGCCCCATCGTTGGTGTCGTTGGGAGGAATTTACCCATCCTTGGGGTCAATGGACCCCATCGTTTGGTGTCATTAGCAGGAATTGTGTCTCATTATTGGTGGTATTTGGGCCCCATCATTGGTGTCATTGGGAGGAACTATGCCCCATCATTGGAATTTTGCCTCACGATTGGTGTTATTGGGAGGAACTGTGCCCCTTTGTTGGGGACATATGACCAAGGGCCATAAGGGCCACATCCGGCCCAAGGGCCGCAGTTTGGAGACCACTGGTATAGTCCATTATAGCTGATCAATAACTTGGAGAGACACCACCACTCTAAGATCCAAACACCCTTCTGTAACTTTCTTTTCAAAGCCCCTCTTTTGGATTTGACATCTAGAGCTGAGTAAATTAATATATACACTATATTTTCAAAAGTATTGGTACGCCTGCCTTTACACACACATGAACTATAATAGCATCCCAGACTTAGTCCGTAGGGTTCAATATTGAGTTGGCCCACCCTTTGTAGCTATAACAGCTTGAACTCTTCTGGGAAGGCTGTCCACAAGGTTTAGGAGTGTGTCTATGGGAATGTTTGACGATTCCTCCAGAAGTGCATTTGTGAGGTCAGGCACGGATGTTGGATGAGAAGGCCTGGCTCGCAGTCTCCTCTTTAATTCATCCCAAAGGTGTTCTATCAGGTTGAGGTCAGGACTCTGTGCAGGCCAGTCAAGTTTCTCCACCCCAAACTCGCTCATCCAAGTCTTTATGGACCTTGCTTTGTGCACTGGCCCAAATCATTTGGTGGAGGGGGGATTATGGTGTGGGGGTTGTTTTTCAGGGGTTGGCCCCTTAGTTCCTGTGAAGGGAACTCTTAAGGCGTCAGCATACCAAGAAGTTTTGAACAATTTCATGCTCCCAACTTTGTGGGAACAGTTTGGGGATGGCCCCTTCCTGTTCCAACATGACTGCACACCAGTGAACAAAGCAAGGTCCATAAAGACATGGATGAGCGAGTTTGGGGTGGAGGAACTTTCACTGATACAAAGTCCTGACCTCAAACCAATAGAAGAGACTGCGAGCCAGGCCTTCTCGTCCAACATCAGCGCCTGACCTCACAAATGCGCTTCTGGAAGAATGGTCAAACATTCCCATAGACACACTCCTAAACCTTGTGGACAGCCTTCCCAGAAGAGCTGAAGCTGTTATAGCTGCAAAGGGTGGGCCAACTCAATATTGAACCCTACGGACCAAGACTGGGATGCCTTTATAGTTCATGTGCGTGTGAAGGCAGGCGTCCCAATACTTTTGACAATATAGTGTATTTAGGACTACATCCAGAGCTTTTAATATGACTTTTTTGGACGTGGTGGGAAAGTGCTAAAGGCTCTGTCAGGCTTTTATTGCAGTTGCAGTATTGCAATTTCTTGAAAGAAGGGGCATGGGGGGGGGGGGGGGGGGGCTCTTTTATTAGTATAACAGAGAAGGATTAGAACCTATGGCTATTAATCCAAGAAACCTTTATTTTTTTTTATTTTTTTTTAATTTAAAGAATTAGTTAATCCGTATGCATACATGCAGCTGACTGTACAGTGACGTTGCTTACTCTCACAGTGCAAGCCTAACAATCTGAAAACAATTGACGATCTAGGTGGCTTGCTCTGTAGTTGGTTTTATTTCAGCAGACGTTCAGCAGGAGTGTAGCATTTGACAAACAGATGGTCACTTCAAATCCGTACTTGAAATGACTCATGATGATATGGTACAGTGAGTAAAACAGAAACATTATAATAAAAATGACTTTCGGGCAACCTTTCGTATGACTGATGCGTGGACCCACCACAGTTTCAGTGGAACGCCAAATAAAAACGTATTTTATAGAGTGAGCCAGGGTTAGATCAGATATACAGACATCCGATTTCCTATATTAGTATTGAGTCAATATAGGAATTCATATGTTTTTTATATTGGTTTTGTAGCCCTGAAGAAGGGGACGTCTTTGAACCTCCGAAAGTCATTGGTGGTTCTATTTTTTTTTTTTTTAAAGAAATATCAATATTAAAGTCTTATATTAAAGTCTTTGGCTACCTTTTTATTTGCTGCTCTCATTGGACTTTGTACATGTTGTGGTGCCCCCCGGGTCACCCGAGGCACGGTGTCTTAGTGGCAGTTGATCTTCACCAGAACTCCTGATGGTGGAGATGAGCCAGGAAGCCTATTGGTCCCAGTTTTCTTTGCTGCAAGGCAGCACTAGGTTGCTGCTCTTAGGATCGCCACCCCTTTCCAAATGGGGGTTGGCTGGAACAGAAAGGTTATGGTTGCAAGACTGTAAATACAGCTGCGGACAAGAGAGTGGCCTAGTCAAGCAGAGTCGTTGGCAGACAGTGGGGTGGTCGGGTCCAGGCTAGGCTCGAGGCAGGTAGCAGTCAAGAGAGTAGTCATATCCTGTCCGAAGAAAAGGCAGGCAAGAGTAGTCAGGTCAAGAACTGGGTCTAAGCCGAAAGATGGTGAGAGAGTAGTCAGGTCTAGGCAGGGGTCAAGGTAGGCAGCAGGCCGAGAGTGTAATCAGGGCCATACATTTGTTGAGTCAGGCAACAGTCAAGAGAGTAGTCAGTTCCTGAAAGAAGTCAAGGTAGGCAAGAGATTAGTCGGGTAAAGGACTGGGTCTAAGCCGATGGCAGGTAAGAGAGTAGTCTGGTCCAGGCAGGCAACGGGCACATAGGTATTATAGGGTTATAGCTCTGAAGTAGCTGGTGATAAGACACAGCACCAGCCAATTCAAAGGCTGGCGCCCTAAATACCCTTCTGGTCAGAAGACATGCCCAGTGTGGTAGTGGAGGTACTAGGAATCCTGGAGGACCTAGCAGGGATCCTGTGAATACTGAAAGTCTTGGAAATCCTGTAACCAATAGAAGACCCATCAGTTATCTTAACAGTACTGAAGGTCATAGGAATCCTGGAAGACCCAGCAGGGATCATATGAGTACTGTGGGAGAAAAGAAATCTGGAAAATTCTGGAAAAGCTAGCATACATCTTGTGAGTACTGTAGGTCATAGGAGTCTGGGAAATCCTTGAAAACCCAGCAGTTACATAGTTACATAGTAGGTGAGGTCGGAAAAAGACACAAATCCATCAAGTCCAACCTATGTGTGTGATTATATGTCAGTATTACATTGTATATCCCTGTATGTTGTGGTTGTTCAGGTGCTTATCTAATAGTTTTTTGAAACTATCGATGCTCCCCGCTGAGACCACCACCTGTGGAAGGGAATTCCACATCCTTGCCGCTCTTACAGTAAAGAACCCTCGACGTAGCTTAAGGTTAAACCTCTTTTTTTTCTAATTTTAATAAGTTGCCACGAGTCTTGTTAAATTCCCTTCCGCGAAAAAGTTTTATCCCTATTGTGGGATCACCAGTACGGTATTTGTAAATTGAAATCATATCCCCTCTCGAGCGTCTCTTCTCCAGAGAGAATAAGTTCAGTGCTCACAACCTTTCCTCATAACTAAGATCCTCCAGACCCTTTATTAGCTTTGTTGGCCTTCTTTGTACTCGCTCCATTTCCAGTACATCCTTCCTGAGGACTGGTGCCCAGAACTGGACAGCATACGCCAGGTGAGGCCGGACCAGAGTCTTTTAGAGCGGGAGAATTATCATTTTATCTCTGGAATTAATCCCCTTTTTAATGCATGCCAATATTCTGTTTGCTTTGTTAGCAGCAGCTTGGCATTGCATGCCATTGCTGAGCCTATCATCTACTAGGACCCCCAGGTCCTAGCAGTCATCCTGTAAGTATTGTGTGTCATAGGAATCTGGGAAATCCTGGAAAACCTAGCAAGGATCCTGTGGGTCATATGAATCTGGAAAATCCTGGAAGACCCAGCAGGGATCCATTGGGTCATAGGAATCTGGGAAATCCTGGAAGACCCAGCAGGGATCCATTGGGTCATAGGAATCTGGGAAATCCTGGAAGACCCAGCAGGGATCCATTGGGTCATAGGAATCTGGGAAATCCTGGAAGACCCAGCAGGGATCCATTGGGTCATAGGAATCTGGGAAATCCTGGAAGACCCAGCAGGGATCCATTGGGTCATAGGAATCTGGGAAATCCTGGAACACCCAGCAGGGATCCATTGGGTCATAGGAATCTGGGAAATCCTGGAACACCCAGCAGGGATCCATTGGGTCATAGGAATCTGGGAAATCCTGGAACACCCAGCAGGGATCCATTGGGTCATAGGAATCTGGGAAATCCTGGAACACCCAGCAGGGATCCATTGGGTCATAGGAATCTGGGAAATCCTGGAACACCCAGCAGGGATCCATTGGGTCATAGGAATCTGGGAAATCCTGGAACACCCAGCAGGGATCCATTGGGTCATAGGAATCTGGGAAATCCTGGAACACCCAGCAGGGATCCATTGGGTCATAGGAATCTGGGAAATCCTGGAACACCCAGCAGGGATCCATTGGGTCATAGGAATCTGGGAAATCCTGGAACACCCAGCAGGGATCCATTGGGTCATAGGAATCTGGGAAATCCTGGAACACCCAGCAGGGATCCATTGGGTCATAGGAATCTGGGAAATCCTGGAACACCCAGCAGGGATCCATTGGGTCATAGGAATCTGGGAAATCCTGGAACACCCAGTAGAGATCCTGTGAATGCTGTAACAGTACACGTGAATCGTCAAATCCCCTTGTGTGAGGGACACCATAATTTTTTAAAGAGCTACCTTACCAGAGCCACTGTGCCTTATCACATTCTGATAGATCTACTGATAATCTGGATCCAGTGCTCTATTTGTGCTTGTTCAAAAACAGATGTTTTGTCTGGGGTTCCACTTTAAAGTGTGAAGAATGTGGCAGGTATTAGGGGTTTGATCTTAATCTCTCCTGGAAACACCCTTGAAGGTAAGTGTGTGTGTGTGTGTGTGTGTGTGTGTGTGTGTGTGTGTGTGTGTGTGTGTGTGTGTGTGTGTGTGTGTGTGTGTGTGTGTGTGTGTGTGTGTGTGTGTGTGTGTGTAAGCTAAAATTCCCCACATTCCACCTCTTGGACTCTCTCTATACTGGGAGCGATAACAAACCTTTGTTATCTCCGGGACAGTTTCACACACAAACTGCTGACTCCTCAAAGATATAAACAACACTTATAGATGTACTTCATCACGTAGTCATTAAAGAAGCCACATTACCCATATTTTCTCGCCCTGACCAGTAAAATGGGACTTTTTGGAAATGTTATTTGTAGGAAAAAGCATATGACTGGCAATAATCCCAGATAAAGTGTTGACCTAATTAGCCATGCACATGGCAGTAGTCGACTGACCTCATACATTGTCTTAGAGGAAACTGTTATTTTTGGCCAGCCATTCTTGTTTTAAACCTCTGTTGACTCCACTACTTCCGGCTTTACAGCTTTCTGGGTCACCTCCCTCCTCAGACGGAGCTGATGATGATTCAATAAGCAGATAAAGGGTTGACACGGAAAGCCGAATTGCTTAATCGTGTCATTGGCTTGGCCATGCAGTTTAGAAAATTAATGTTTACCATAAAACTGGCACAATCCGATAAGGTACAGTTGAAGGTCTCAATAGTGGCTCTGTACAGGTCTTAACTCACCAGGCAATATATCCCGAAAATATACGTGCTCTACACTCCAATATCCTCCACTCCAGTTGTTTAGTTCATAGTTCACATAACCCACCTGAGCTCCTTCCTTTAGATCAGCCATTCTCAACCAAAGTTCCTCCAGAGGTTTCTTTGGGTTCCTTGAGCTGTGGCTGATCGACTTTCCATCTAATGGGGCCTCCACAGCACTGGGTCCAACGCCACTTGGCAGAGCCAAGGACATGTTACCGCTGATCTTTTTATAGCTGTTTGTAATGGTGACCATACACTGAATGATTTAATATACATTTGTGTTGGTCAAGTGGATTACTGTCCAGGAGAAATATATGAGCAGGCGATCAGAAAGATGGTTTGATGTGCCATACACTTATGCCCCGTACACACGCTCGGACATTCCGACAACAAAATCCATGGATTATTTCCAACGGATGTTGGCTCAAACTTGTCTTGCATACACGCGGTCACACAAATCTTGTCGGAAATTCCGAACGTCAAGAACGCGGTGACGTACAACACGTACGACGAGCCAAGAAAAATGAAGTTCAATAGCCAGTGCGGCTCTTCTGATTGATTCCGAGCATGCGTGCAAATTTGTGCGTCGGAATTGTGTACATACGATCGGAATTTACTACAACGGATTTTGTTGTCGGAAAATTTGAGATCCAGATCTCAAATTTTGTGTGACGGAAATTCCGATGGAAAATGTCAGATGGAGCCCACACACGGTCGGAATTTCCGAAGACAAGCTCCCATCGAACATTTTCTGTCGGAAAATCTGACCGTGTGTACGGGGCATTAGCCCTGGTTCACATGAATGCG
Organism: Lithobates clamitans; assembly: GCA_037952925.1. Taxonomy (NCBI): domain Eukaryota; kingdom Metazoa; phylum Chordata; class Amphibia; order Anura; family Ranidae; genus Lithobates; species Lithobates clamitans. The sequence goes on from JBBGZY010003279.1 coordinate 62,281, forward strand.
ATTTGGCATGTGATTTGACATGACAAATAACATGCCAAATCGGTGGCAAGGGCAGTGGCCGGAGCGGCACCACACAGATTCCCAAAAGTAGTTTCTGTACTACTTTTGGTGATTTCGGGGTGCGATTTATATTGTTATCTGTGCAGAAACCCACACAGATGTCTCTGAAATTGCCCCCGAAGTCAAGATTGACATGCGGGAATGAAATCGTGTGAGTTCAGAATTCTTGCAGTCAGTGTGAACCAAGGCTTAAAGTATAACTAAAGGCAAAACTTTTTTTGGAGTTTTGGATAGAGGGGAGAAGGATTAGAACATCTGTCATTTTTTTTTTTATTGCTGTCTGTGCCTCCATTAGGGAGAATTACCCTCTCTATTTGTCCTGTTTACCATTATCGTTGAAAGCGAAAGTAAACAAAAATCACATATTTTGTGTTGTCCCCGAAAAAAGTAATAGAGGGGGAATCTTCCGATGGGGGGACACTAGTTCTGGTGACCTGGGTGTCCCCCAAGGAATTCCCTTAATTTGCAGTGATTTCTTCTCACTTCCTGTTTGGCTATGGGACAGGAAGTGAAGTAAATCTCTCCAATGGGACACAGATACCAGAATCTTTCCATGGGACACAGATAGCAAAAATAAACATTTACAGAGGTTATAACCCTTCCTTGCTCTATCCAAAAGGAAAAAAAAGTTTTGCCTATAGTTCTACTTTAACAATCATATTGATGTAAACATAAAGCCAACTCAATGCTAAAACAACAGTGCTCTATATCACGATATCACCAAACAAATGAATGAATTACTAAATATTACACAGCTGCTGCAATAACTCCCCAACCTTAACTCTTGACCTCTGGAAGATTTACCCCCCCCCCCCCCACCAGGCCATTTTTTGCTATATGGCACTGCGTTACTTTAACAGAACAATTCTGTACATAAATTAAATTGATGTCATTTTTTGACCCACGAATAGAGCTTTCTTTTGGTGGTATTTGATCACCTCTGCGTTGTTTTTGGGGTTTTTTTGCGCTAAAACAAAAAAATAGACCGACAATTATGAAAAAAAAAAATCAATATCTTTTACTTGCTGCTTTAAGACATATCCAATAAAAAATAAAACAACTTTCTTTATAAATTTAGGCCAATATGTATTCTGCTGCATATTTTTGGTAAAAAAAAAAAACCCAATAAGCGTATATTGATTGGTTTGCGCAAAAGTTATAGCGTCTACAAACTATGGTGTGTGTGTATATATAATGTGTGTGTATGTATATATATATATATATATATATGTATATGTATATATATATATATATATATATATATATATATATATATATATATATATATATATATATATAATTATGCGCTGGAATTTTCATTTATTCTTTTATACTAGTAATGGCGACGATCAGCAACTAATATCAGGACTGCAATATTGTGACGGAACAATCTGGCACTTTGTGGAAACCAGCGACAGTGATCAGTGCTAAAAATATACACTGGTACTGTACTAATGACACTGACACTCTTTTCCTGTAGGATTTTTTTTATTGACATCTTATATTTTAATCTATAGGGTGCATTATATGTTATTCGTTCACATATATTTATCGCACAGCTTTTCATATTGATGTATCTACTTTTCTACAACCTGGATTTTCCATCCAGACCCATCGGAAGAAATTTGATGAAATTGATGGGTTTTGCTCTAAAATGATTGATGACACACTATTTATCTTTTCGTTTATTCATATATTCAATCATATTATCCAATCCTGTGAAGAATTGATTGATCAGATTGTTATATGTTTGACCATCATAAGGGTGGCATTCTGACCACCGCTGTAAGGGGGTATTATTAAAACTGACCACCAATATAAGGAACATTTTTTTCCATGTACCAGCAATGTAAGAGGGTATTCTTCCCACTGACCACCAATGTAAGGGGGTTATTCTTGCTAAGTACCACCAATGTAAGGAGCATTCTTCCCACTGACCTCCAATGTAAGGAGCATTCTTCCCACTGATCATCAATGTAAGGAGCATTCTTCCCACTGATCATCAATGTAAGGAGTATTCTTCCCACTGATCACCAATATAAGGAGCATTCTTCTCACTGACCACCAATGTAAGGAGCATTCTTCTCACTGATCACCATTGTAAGGAACATTCTTCTCACTGACCACCAATGTAAGGAGCATTCTTCCCACTGACCTCCAATGTAAGGAGCATTCTTTCCACTGATCACCATTGTAAGGAACATTCTTCTCACTGACCACCAATGTAAGGAGCATTCTTCCCACTGATCTCCAATGTAAGGAGCATTCTTTCCACTAACCTCCAATGTAAGGAACATTCTTCCCACTGATCACCAATGTAAGGAGCATTCTTCTCACTGACCACCAATGTAAGGAGTATTCTTCTCACTGATCACCATTGTAAGGAACATTCTTCTCACTGATCACCATTGTAAGGAACATTCTTCTCACTGATCACCAATGTAAGGAGCATCATTCCCACTGATCACCAATATAAGGAACATTCTTCTCACTGACCACCAATGTAAGGAACATTCTTCTCACTGACCACCAATGTAAGGAACATTCTTCCCACTGATCACCATTGTAAGGAACATTCTTCTCACTGACCACCAATGTAAGGAGCATCATTCCCACTGATCACCAATATAAGGGACATTCTTTCCACTGACCACTAATGTAAGGAGCATTCTTCCCCGTTTATCACCAATGTTAGGAACATTCTTCTCACTGACCACCAATGTAAGGAGCATTCTTCACACTGACCACCAATGTAAGGAACATTCTTCACACTGATCACCAATGTAAGAGGGTTATCATAGCTGATGTAAGAAATTAGGAGCATTCTTCCCACTGACTACTGCTGCAAGCTGAGTATGATTCTCACTGACCACCAATGTAAGTGTCATTCTGCTTACCAACCCAGACTACTTAATATTAGGGTTCACTAATTTCAGGTCTCAGGGGTTCACTGAGACCTGAACATTATTTGAAGAGTCCCTCTAGGATAAAAAGGTTGAGAAAGGCTGCTCTTGAGGGAGGAGCTTAGGCAGGTGATGTGACTTCTTTGAAATTATTTATTTTTTAGAGTGAAGGATATGGAGTGCTGTGTAGGTATCTTCTCGGGTATAACACAAAACTGGAGGTGAATAAAATGGCAAAACCTTTGGGAGATAAAACAGAAAATATATATATTTATGTCAACCATGCGTTTGGATGTTTTCCCGGAGTTTCACTTTAGGGGCACCTTTACACCTGTGCATTGTGATGTGTTGCTGTGCTTTGGGGAAAAATGCAGACCTACATACCTGTATGACTGAACAGTGCACACAGAAAACACTTGTTTTCTATGTGCCCTTGCGCCGAGCTTGCATTGGTCAATGAAGATAAAGATGGCTCAATGAACATGGTGAGAAGGAGTCCTAAAATGAAATTGAGTGTTTGTTTTTTTTCTTTCTCTTTGCCTTCTTGTGTATTTCTTTCCAGAAGGATGGAGCCATCTTGGTTTAGGCTCATGAAAGGTCCACTTTAAGAACCAGTGACCCATCCGTAGATGCCATTCATGAAGCTTTTCTGATCTCTCCTCAGGTGTCTCCCAGATTGCTGTTCAAATTGCACGTTGCAAAGATTGCAAGGGCGCTAAAATTTTCACGGAAGAGATAAAGAAAAAAGTGAAAGCGTATAAGACATGTCCACATACAAACTTTATAAGGTAAGGACCATGGGAGGGATGAACAAACCTGGAAATGAGAGGCATGATGGGACAACAGCTAGAGGGCCAAGTGCAGGAAACTGGCATGTGCCACATTAACCCAGCAAATAGACAGCAATATCCAAAAGCTGTTTGCCATCTGTTACAATAATACATGTAGCCAAACCTGACATTTAAAATCGTCCAAAAATTAAATCATTAAAGCAACTGTTATAGCAACTTGCTATAAAAGAAAAGTTTCACTGTATAGAAAATACTGAATATTTGCCTCTCCTGCTGCCTGCACCACACTGATGAAGAGAGCTAGGCTGAAGAAACAAACACATCCGGGAGTGTTAAACTCTTGGTCCCCTGCTGCCCCAAAATGGTTTGTTCCACTGATCCACATATCTCTAGGACACAGCAGTGAGGTAGTGGTCAGCAGACTGAACCATTGAGTCTAAGGGGGGGGGGGGGACCAGGAGATCGTAATTCCCTGACAAGTCCGTTTATGAAGGGTCTTCATCTGGCAGATTCTCTTCATTAGAAAAAATATATATTTATGTCAACCATGCGTTTGGATGTTTTCCCGGAGTTTCACTTTAGGGGCACCTTTACACCTGTGCATTGTGATGTGTTGCTGTGCTTTGGGGAAAAATGCAGACCTACATACCTGTATGAATGAACAGTGCACACAGAAAACACTTGTTTTCTATGTGCCCTTGCGCCGAGCTTGCATTGGTCAATGAAGATAAAGATGGCTCAATGAACATGGTGAGAAGGAGTCCTAAAATGAAATTGAGTGTTTGTTTTTTTTCTTTCTCTTTGCCTTCTTGTGTATTTCTTTCCAGAAGGATGGAGCCATCTTGGTTTAGGCTCATGAAAGGTCCACTTTAAGAACCAGTGACCCATCCGTAGATGAGCCATTCATGAAGCTTTTCTGATCTCTCCTCAGGTGTCTCCCAGATTGCTGTTCAAATTAAATCATTAAAGCAACTGTTATAGCAACTTGCTATAAAAGAAAAGTTTCACTGTATAGAAAATACTGAATATTTGCCTCTCCTGCTGCCTGCACCACACTGATGAAGAGAGCTAGGCTGAAGAAACAAACACATCCGGGAGTGTTAAACTCTTGGTCCCCTGCTGCCCCAAAATGGTTTGTTCCACTGATCCACATATCTCTAGGACACAGCAGTGAGGTAGTGGTCAGCAGACTGAACCATTGAGTCTAAGGGGGGGGGGACCAGGAGATCGTAATTCCCTGACAAGTCCGTTTATGAAGGGTCTTCATCTGGCAGATTCTCTTCATTAGAACGGCATTCAGCGGTGCAGGCATAGGAGAAGTAAGTGTTCTTTTCAGGGATATCTTTTACTCCTAATTGGATTTTAGTGACCGTCACTTTTGGAATTAGTTTTTTATATACTGTATAGTTGTATCAAGAAACTTTAAAGCAGAACTCTGGAGAAAACAAACATGTTCCCCATGCAGTGAGGCTGTGCCCGTTAACTGCTCGTTTTGTCTGGAGGTGAACACAGAGCTTATACTCGCCAAATCCTTCGATCCCCCGGATAATGGTGCTCCCCCATGTCCAGCGGTGGACTGTACCTGCCATCCTCTTGTCTGGAGCTAGTCTATGGTCATGATGACGTCAGGAACAGTCCACTGCACAAGACTGCAAGACCACGGGGGGGTCAGAAGCTTGTGCTGGGAGGGTTGGTGTATAAGGTGAGTGCAACTTGGCTCTCTAATCCCCTAGACCAGGGGTCTCCAAACTTTTCAAACAAAGGGACAATTTATTGCCCTTCAGACTTTGAGGGGGCCGGACCGTGGCCAGCGGGAGCAGAAAATGTCCCAGGCCCGGCATCGGTGAGAATAAATATGGCCTCAGGGTTGGTGGTCAATAGGAGGAGGAGGAGTGGTGCCCCTATTAGTAGGAGGAATAGTATCTCATAATTGGTATCGGTGGAAGTAATAGTGCCCCATTGTTGGTGTCAGTGGGAGGAATAGTGCCTCATATCAGTGGGAGGAATTGTCCCCCAAGGGCCAGATAAAGACTAGCAAAGGGCCACATTTGGCACAAAACCGAGTCGCAGTTTGTAGACCCCTGCCCTAGACAAATACAAGCAGTTAAAGTAGAAGTCCAGCCTGGGCTTGTTTGGCTGCACTTCTCCTATGGGTCACAGGAGTGCAATTCGTTTTTGTAAGGGGTTAAATCTGCTTAGACCTGGACAATCAGCGAGAATTCTTTAAGAGCTCTGGAAGCATCCAATGCACACAAGAGAGTCATTCAATGAATGCTTGCTTTTAATGGTAAGGGTCGTACCTTTATACAAATTATGGACAAAGAATATTGCACAAAGAAAGGGAGGGAGGGAGGACAGAGTTCATCACATGAGGCATAATTCCTATATAAACATATAGCATCTCAGACATAAACTAGTATTTTAGCTGATGGTAGATATTATGTAAAAACATAAATTAAACTATTTAATGCTGACGTTCTGACTTTGTCTGAAACATCATTTCAAAACCAGTTCTTACCAGACCTTATCTACCCGGTGGTCACCGTGACAAACAAGACCCTAAAATAAAGATATTCCTCTGTCAGCTATTTTTAAAGTTTTAGTCATGTTAACTCTTTCTCATCCTTCAGTTTTCCACTCCTGTGACTTGTTTTCAGCAGAAAGCGGGCTGAAGTCCACTCTCTGCTGACGTCACCAATATCAGTCCAGGCACTGCGTCATCCCGACAATAAATTCTGGATCTGCCAGGTGCCTGGACTGATGCCTGTCTCAGCCTCTCAGCGAGCCGCTGAGAGCTTGAGACGCCCGCTCCCTGCCCCCTCCATAGCTCAGCGCTCCAGTGGGGGGGGGGGGGGGTGCAGAGCAGAGAGCCGCTGACTGACAGCCTGCAGCTCTCCGTTTGGGGAGCTGTGAGAACCGAGCCATTGGCGATGTTCGATCGCTCTGTTCTCAGTGTAGAGGCGTTGAGGGACAGCAAAACTCCAGGCAAATTTTTTTTCCCCCATGCAGTGAGGATGTGCCCGTACTGCATGGGTTAAAAGATGTACGTTTTTTTTTTTTTTTTTTTTTTACATTCATGCTTACCTAGGTGGATGCAGCATCATACTTACCTAGGTGGATGCAGCGTCCCATGCTGCATCCACCTAGGTAAGTATGAATCTGTAAAAAAAAAAAAAAAACTCTTCTTCTACCTCTTTTAACCTATGCAGTACGGGCACAGCCCCAGTGCATGGGGGGGGGGGGGGACTTAGCCCGGAGTCTTGCTTAATCATGGGGGCTCAACCTGAGGCCCTCCAGCTGTTGCAGAACTACAAGTCGCATGAGGCATTGCAAGGCTGACAGGTACAAGCATGACTCCCACAGGCAGAGGCATGATGGGACAACAGCTAGAGGGCCACAGGTTGAGCACCCATCCAATTGGTCCAAGTCATTCGAAACTTACAATAATGTTCCAGTTCTTTGTAGCAGAAATGATGACTTATAAATGACTTATAAAACCCATTTTTCCAGTGTAGGAGAGCCAGTATGGCTCCAGTGTGAAATGTTATCAAGAAATTTGAGAAAAGGTAAAAGGATATCTAAACTAAGTAAACTGCAATATCTTACTTTTTGGTTTTTTTTGGCAGTTTAGATACACTTTACAAGGAGCTTCTTTGTACATTTTTTCAAATGTATTAGGTTTATTTAGGTTTGAATTTAATATTTGATTTCCTAATTCCATCGTTCTTTTTTCCAGATTTGAGTTGGAAAATGGAATATTCTGCGCTAATAAAGATCAACCCTTGGTGAAAGAAGTAATTGCGTGCTTTAACAGAAGAGGTAAGGCTAAGTGCACAATGTTAGCCATCTTAAAGTGACATTAAAGGTGCATTTATAAAAAAAAACAAAAAACCTATCATACCCCCCTTAGCGCCGACCGTACGCACATATGCGGCCTCATCCCGGTAGCGTCCTTTAGAGCGGGCGGTCGGCTCTTCAGGGATAACAACCGATGTGGCTAAAAGCAGCTCGGCTGTTATACCGGAGGAGCGAGAGGGGGGACGTCCCCTCCTCCCGCCGCCTTCTGCCGCTCTTCCCATCCCATCGGGAGACCCGATCCACGATCCGGCACTTCCGCCGAGTGAGACTGAAACCAAGCCGGAAACGTCCTCATTCCAGTCTGCTTTGTGTAAACACGGAAGAAACGTCACAACTCGGCTGCCAATGGCACCGTTTTGAAAAAAAAATGACAGTATTCACAATCGCTGTTTTTGGCGATCTGAATACTTTTGAAGTGCAAAGGAGGGATATGGGGTCTTTTAGACCCCCGATCCCTCCATAAAGAGTACCTGTCACCACCTATTACTGTCACAAGGGATGTTTACATTCCTTGTGACAGCATTAAAAGTGATCAATTTTTTTTTTTAAATGTAACAATGTAAAAAAAATGTAAAAAATAAGAAAAAATAAAATGTTTTTTAAAGCTTCTCGACCCCGCGAGCTCGCGCAGCAATGAAAACGCACACGTAAGTCGCACCCGCATATGTAAATGGTGTTCAAATCACACAAGAGGTATTGCCACGAGTCACGACTGTTTTTTTTTGTTTTTTTTTTAAAGCGTTGCCTATGGAGATTTCTAAGTACCGTAGTTTGTCGCCATTCCATGAGTGTGCGCAATTTCAAAGCGTGACATGTTAGGTATCTATTTACTCAGCGTAACATCATCTTTCACATTATACCAAAAAATTGGGCTAACTTTACCGTTTCGTTTGTTTTGAATCCATGAAAGTGTCTTTTTTCCTAAAAAATTGTGTTTGAAAGACCGATGCGTGAATGCCGTGTGACATAAAATATTGCAATGATCGCCATTTTATTCTCTAGATTCTCTGCTAAAAAATATATATATATAATGTTTGGGGGTTCTAAATAATTTTCTAGCAAAAAATATGTATTTTAACTTGTAAGCAACAAATGTCAGAAATAGGCTTAGCCATGAAAGGCCTGTTCTGTGCAGTGGTTTCGCATAGAGCAGCCCCAATCCTCCTCCTCTTTTCGGGTCCCCCACTGGCACTCCTGGTAATTTTGGTAACATAATTATTAATGTGGAATGTACAGTATCTCACAAAAGTGAGTACACTCCTCAAATTTTTGTAAATATTTTATTCTATCTTTTCATGTGACAACACTGAAGAAATGATACTTTGCTACAATGTAAAGTAGTGAGTGTACAGCTTGTATAACAGTGTAAATTTGCTGTCCCCTCAAAATAACTCAACACACAGCCATTAATGTCTAAACCGCTGGCAACAAAAGTGAGTACACCCCTAAGTGAAAATGTCCAAATTGGGCCCAAAGTGTCAATATTTTGTTTGGCCACCATTATTTTCCAGCACTGCCTTAACCCTCTTGGGAATGGAGTTCACCAGAGCTTCACAGGTTGCCACTGGAGTCCTCTTCCCCTCCTCCATGATGACATCACTGAGCTGGTGGATGTTAGAGACCTTGCGCTCCTCCACCTTCCGTTTGAGGATGCCCCACAGATGCTCAATAGGGTTTAGGTCTGGAGAAATGCTTGGCCAGTCCATCACCTTTACCCTCAGCTTCTTTAGCAAGGCAGTGGTTGTCTTGGGGGTGTGTTTGGGGTCATTATCATATTGGAATATTGCCTTGAGGCCTGGTCTCTGAAGGGAGGGGATCATGCTGGGCTTCAGTATGTCACAGTACATGATGACATTTATGGTTCCCTCAATGAACTGTAGCTCTTGTCATTTCTTCAGTGTTGTCACATGAAAAGATATAATAAAATATTTCCAAAAATGTGAGGGGTGTACTCACTTTTGTGAGATACTGTATGCTCCTTGCTAAAGAACAATATTTGTTAATAAGTTGTTATGGGTAAAGTTCCGCTCTAGGCTGGGTTCACACCAAAACAATATTTTATACTATTTGCTATAATAAATATCCAAAAAAAATGTAAAAAAAAAAAATTTCTTCATCAGTTTAGGCCGATATGTATTCTTCTACATATTTTTTGTTAAAAAAAAATCACAATAAGCATATATTGATTGGTCTGCGCAAAAGTTATAGTGTCCACAAAATAGGGAATAGATTTATGGCATTTTTATAAATTTTAAGTTAAAATCCTGTAATTTTTTGCTAGAAAATTACTTAGAACCCCCAAATATTTTATATATATATATTTAGCAGAGACCCTAGAGAACAAAATGGCAATTGTTGCAATATTTTATGTCGCGCTGTATTTGTGCAGCGGTCTTTCAAAAGCAATTTTTTAGTAAAAAATATACTTCAATGAATTAAAAAAAAACGAAACCGTAAAGTTAGCCCAATTTGTTTGTATAATGTGAAAGATGATGTTACGCCGACAATCATGATCTTTATTCGAAGCAAAAAAATCGTTCTCATTTTATCCAGAATCATAGAACTCTACTTTTGAGACAGAGAAAGAAACTCTGAAAACGATTCCCCAGTCCCTTTCTCTGCAGCCTGCAGTAAACCTAGTTTACTATACTTAAGAATGAAGACTGAAGTGATCGGTACAGATCACTCACTGCGTTAATTCAGATAAGGAAGGGGCCAGTTAATGAACTATTTACCCGCCCCTTCCTCGCTCCTGGGAGGAGAGGAGAGAAGCTGGCAGCACCTGCAGGGGGGGAGACGGGAAGCAGGGGGATTCAGCACCGCACAGGGTAATTGGGGTGTGCCCAGGCACACCTGGCACACCCTGTGTACACGCCCATGGTCGGCATCTACCCAGGAGCCTCGACTGACATCCGGCTCAGTCTCTCAGTGAGAGCCCGAACCAGTCACTCCTGCCCCCTCCCCAGCCCAGCGCTCACGTGGGGGGAGGGGCAGAGCAGACAGCGGTAACTGACAGTCGCTGGCTCTCTGCTCATGGAGCCCTGAGGTCTGAGCAATCAACGGTGTTTCATCGCTCAGTTCTCAGTCTTAGAGTCGGCTGGGGACAGATGATCACATCAATGCTGCATCCACCTAGGTAAGTATGATTTCTAAAAAGAAAAAAAAAATGCCATACTTCTCTTTTAACTGACCCGAAAAAAATATCAAATCTATTTGCCATCACCCTTGTCTGTTCATAAAGCTACTCTGTCATTAAACTTTAAAGCGGTATTAAACCCAAAACCAAAAATGTAATATATTGCAGCTTAACAATCATTAGATGTGGTGGCTGCATTTGTTTTCTTTTTTAGGCATTTTCCCCTCTGTTTTCACCTGGTGATCTGGCCAGTAACACCTCCTGTATTAGAGCGCCCCCACTCTGGATGAAGAAGCACAGGGGGCACCTTTGGATAGCAGCATTGTCAGTCTGGGTGGGAGGGGAGGATTAAATGTATGTAGAAGTAGAATGTATTAGAAGATTTAGATACACATATATTAAAGCTAAACTCCAGCTCACACTTTATAATCAGTTACAGCAAACAGTTTTTTTTTTTCTTTTGGGATAAAGGTTTTACATAAATAAAAGCTGATCATTCTAAGCACCCTTGTCAGTGGTAAATGATTTGTCTCATCCATCTAAACTGATACATCTGGAAGAGAGCTTATTCTTTTGAAAAACAACAGACATACTGGCCACATCACCAGATGAAAATAGAAGAAAGAAAAACTAAAATAGAAAATGAATGCAGCCATTACATCTAAGAAGTGGTAAGCTGCAATATAAATAATGTTTGCTTTTGGTTTTAATACTGCTTCAATAGGCAAAAAGTAGCAGCTGAAGAAAAAAAAGTTTAGTGATTTTTGTATGATGGGAATTTGTAGACCTTATATTTGGCCTTTTCCCCCCCATAGCCAGCAACTGTCGGGAGGATACCTCTCAGAAAGATTTTTCTAAGGGCACCAATGAGAAGCCTTCCACCACGACAACCACCGCTCCAACAACAGCCCCTGTGACCAGCATGAAGCCCTCGACACAAAGCCGGGACCAGAACATTGGGCAGTCCACAGAACCAGCAGAACCTGCGGCCCCCAGGAACTTGAACACCACACCGCTAAACCACGAGGCAAACATCAACCTGGCCCAAGGTATAACATGAATGCATTACAATACTTGGTTAGATTCTACAAACAGGAAAACAGTCTAATGCCACGTACACACGATCGGATTTTCAGACGGGAAATGTTGAATGTGAGCTTGTTGGCGGTAAGTCCGACCGTGTGTAGGCTCCATCGGACAATTGTTGTCGGACTTTCCGCCAACAAATGTTGGCTAGCATGTTCTCAAATTTTCCGCCAACAAATGTTTGTTGTTGGACTTTTTGAGCGTGTGTTGTGTACACAAGTCCGTCGGACAAAAGTCCAAAGTACACACACGCATGCTCGGAATCAAGGACGACCCGGAAGCGCTCGGTCTTGTAAAACTAGCATTCATAATGGAGATATCACATGACTATTGAACTTTCTTTTTATCGGCTCGCCGTACGTCGCTACGTTCGTAATTGTTGGCCAACATTTGTGTGACCGTGTGTATGCAAGACAAGTTGGAGCCAACACCCTTCGGACAAAATTCCACGGTTTTGTTGTCGGAAACTTTGATCGCGTGTACGGGGGTTAAGAGTTAGGAGTAAAACAAATCTTAATGCCGAAGCACAATTTTGCAAATTTTGATATGTGTTTAGTAAAACCGTACTTATCATCACAAGTACTTTGTGCATCCAGGTGGATTATACCGTGGTTTTTTTAGGACAAATTGGGCTTTCATTTGGTGGTAAATGGTAATGGATATCTCCTGGTCTTTTTTTTTATTATCAAAGGAAAAATGGCCCAAAATAACTATCCAAAAAAAATACCAACCCTGACCTTCACCTTTGACCCAAACACTAACCCTGGCACTGACCTAGATTAAACCTTGATCTAGGTTTTTTTTTTGTATTTTTATTTTATTTTATTAGTAGTATTTTTTTTTTTTAATTGTTTTTTATTTATTTTTTCTCTCTGCAAGAAAAAAGAGAGATACAATGTATCTCTCTCCTCCATTCTGAGAGAGAGAAAACAACATGTGACTAATCACTATGATAGCCAAACGGAGGCGATCAGGTGACCTGGAATTGGGAGTTTCAGGTCCCCGATCATTAGTATGGGGCCCGCGGCTCTCTGTAAGACCCTCGGTCTCTGTCCATGGCACGCTCCCAGCACAAAGACAGATACACCACGGAAAAAAAGCCCAGTCCAGTGGGGGCTGCATATTAGCATACGCTCTGTGCTAAGGGGTTAATGTGTTTACCTGGGTTTTACCTTTTTATTTTGTTTTCTCCTCAGGCAAAGATAAGTCCATCGAAACGCAAGATGCTGGAGACCCACACAGTAAGATAAAACACATGCAGACGACCATTATCTCTTTAATTGCAATCGTTCTCGTCCTGGTGGCAGTTGGTGTTGGCGTGTATTGCCGGATGAAGAAGACCAATGCATTCGGTACACCTTGTGGAAGCAGACATATGAAGTACACGGACGCACCGTCAGAAGATCCCTTCATAGAGGTCAATGTTGAACAGTGAACTACATTGGAGGTCTTGCACTGTAAAATGATAGGTGCCTGTAGGTTTATATGTCAGAAAAGTGGCTTTATGAAATAAAACTTCATATGGAGAAACCGAAAGCTTTCTACACAAGGGTGGCTTGAAATAATCTATGCTTTTCGAGGACCCTTTTCCTTCTACTGGCTTGCAGCTTAGGTTATAACATGGAAACCATATATGAGTAGACAGGTCAACACGCTGAAATACATTGTGCCACTGGACAAGCTTGGTGCACCATCTGATCCGTTAATATTTTTCCAGGTTGTACTCCTGGAGATATTTTGTCTGATGCAGATTAAGACATCTATCTTCTGAAATATTTGTGCTGCTGGAACATCTAACTCCTTCTACAAACATAACTTTCACTGAGGTCTCATCTGTCATCTGCAGGCCACATTGTGACACGACGTCACCAGTGGACTGGTCCCTATCTCCTAAATACATCACTACTGATACTAATACATCAATAGATGGGTCAACACTTCATATAAGACCTCATGACATCGTGTGTGATGTTAGAAACGACTTGTTCATTTCACCTGGTCCCAGAAATGTAGCCAGGTACGGTACCCATCAGTGATAATAGAGCACTCTGATTGGACAGAAGTCATGTGATAAAATAGTGTGTTAAGGTTCAATCACACTTGGAAAATGAATAAAACACACATACAGCCTTTATGCAACTTTTTTTTTTACAATATACACTTATACAGAATTTAAAAAAAGAATAGTTGTTATACACATTAAAGTCCATAGGTGATTGCATTTTGGCAAGTTTGTACCTAGAATTCACAATGCCTTATGGCAAAATTTTGTTCACGCCCCCGAAATCATCTTTATAAGGTACTCTTTACAACTCTGTAATTTAAAATATGCATTTTTTTTATTTGTGTTTTTGGTAAGCTTTAGGGTATTTTGCTTGTAATGTGTTTTAATGGTAATGGGTAAGGGTCATCGTAAAGGCCCCTCTTAAGATTCCATTTACATAGGTGGGCATTGAAAAAGACCTCTTTAGATTAGCGTTTAGTTAAGGGAACCTTTTTATTGATGGCCAGTGTAAATACCCCCCCCCCCCCTTTACTTAGCGGTCTGTGGAGAAGGCCCCCTACATTGTTAGTCAGTAAAATGTCCCCATACATATGAGGTCAGTTCTGTGTCCACTTACATAGTTGGTCAATAGAAAATACATGGACTCTGGCTCATGACTAGTTGGTACCAAATGCAAAGAGTCAAATCAGGAGAAACCGTTCCAACAATAAGGCACAAACAGGTATAGAACATAAATTAGAAAGGTTAAACTATCTAGAGAATATGTTACTATAGGAAATAAGCCAACATGTCAAAGACAGTGCTGATGTTAAATACAGGAATTATAAAACATTTTGAAATATAACCAGATTATTTATAATAGGTACTGAAATTGAAAAAGCTGTTGCGTAACAAAATATTTATAGGAAAAAGCTGCTTTTGTTTTTTACAGAGATGGCTTCTGGCGTCCTCCACTATCTACCCATAGTTATAGGACAATTATTGTCCAGTCGACAACAGATGGTTGGGAAATAATTGTCGGTCTACCAGTGTAGTCACCTCTGAGCCAATGAGACAAGAATGGACTGGTATAGATTTTCCAGTTGCTCAGTATTGTTCTTTCAAAATATGTTTGAGGTTGAGGTGTCTGCACAGTGTATAAACATCTACGCCCAGCCACTGTGATTAACCATGCGTACACCACCATAATTCTATGCCATTATATGATGGCGGTCAAATTTCCAAACCATATTCCTATGCCTGTGGGTACCTTTATTGTTAGCTTGTTGCTTTGCACACCCTATATACACACCCTCCATCCTGACCTGTCTTTGCACATTCCCAACCTCAATGACACGCTCATGTCAGTAGACAGCTCACCGACTCTATCAAGACCAGCAACCTCCTCTGGGAAAATACTCTTAGCTACTGGGAGCTCTACATCCATTACCGTTCAGTCTATGCTCTGTAAATTGTGTCATTGTCATTTTTCCTTGGCTGCATATTTGGATACCAATATGGAATTATTCTGGAAAGGTTCTTATTTATCCAGGTCATGATATATCTAGTAGTAGTTAATCACATTCAAATAGACTTGTTCTTTAATGTTGTGGAGGCTATTTAATCCACTTCTTCAGTTCCAATGAGAGGTAGAAAGATTCCTCAGCATTTCTATACACACACCTAATACTAGTCCAACCACCATGGAATGTGTAGACCTTGAATGTCCAAGAACAGGATGGGAGGTGTGAAAATTATGGGTGGTTCTACAACTTATACACCTCCCATCCTGTTCTTGAACAATCAACATCTACACATTCCATGGGGATTGGTTTCAGGTGTTCTTCCTGATACTCATTGGAACTGAAAAGGTGGTTTGCATAAGCTACAAGCTCTTTAGGGTTGGAGATCGTGCTGGACTGACTCACTCAGTTGTGGGTCTATGGGTGGGTAATAGTGGGGGTAGGTAATAGTGGGGGTGGGTTGGAAGGGTTCTCTCCCGATGATTTCTGCCCAAATTATCAGAAAGGTGGTGGTAAGCCCTTTTTGGGGGCTTGGGCTGCTACCTCTGGGTAGGGTCTCAAGGTTGTTTCCGCATTTACTTGTAAAGGTAGGTAAAAAGGAGTGCCCAATATCCAATGAAATGCAAGCTGGAAGGCAAATTTTTGATTGTTTTATTGAAAGTAGTGACAAGTGATCAAGCAGTTTATTGGATATCGGGTGCTCCTTTTTACCTATCTTTACAAGTAGACACCTTTTACATGTGGATAAGCTCCAAAACATCTTTGATATCACTGAACAAATTGAATGTGAGTAACTAGTACTAGGATCACAAAATATTGTTTCTTTTTGCTCCCACTCTTTCTAAAAGGGAGCCTGAAAAACCAATGTCTTTAAATGGGTGGCTTGATTAATAAATAAATTCCCCAAAAAATGAATTTTTAGTCCTGGTAGAAAAACCAATTGCCAAAAAATTCCATAGTTATCATTGCTTTGCGAATGAAGCTTGCAACAAGTGCATCCAAGGTTGATCAGTAATTATCATTACATTAATGGCCAGTATAAGCAGTCACATAGGATGCTCCATTAAATACCAAGTCATTTATGGTAGATCCCATATACTGATCCAGTAAGCCACCCTCTAAGATCAGTATGGGTTGCAGAAAGTCTGATTACTGTGTTCTTTTGATAAAAGCAAAACAATGCAATTTTCCTAGTTTGATGTCAGAGGCTTCTTGGTGTAAGGGGAGGCAGTGTTTTCCCTCCCCATCCCGGCTGGCCCATTCATTTCATCACACTCAGCTTCTATGCATTGCTGGGTTCTAATATCTCTATTGACTCAGTCTGTAGGCAGCTTTCATCTTATATGAGACCTGCAAACAAATGACTCTATATCTTGACTGGCCTTGGTAAGGCCCCCCACTACACCTACTGTTGATTCAATTTAAGTGTCTTATCACAAATTCTCTACATTAGTCCCTCTGTGATCACTATAAGAGGGAGATACTTGGTATCGGAAGACCGTCTTATCATTGGCAATGCGATATTCTGCGTTCCTATATTCACAATCAATGCACAGTGCTTTTTTCTTTTAAACAGGCTTGTCGAGACCATTTATGTACCATAAACTCCTGATGAAGCTCAAGAAGTTGAGCGAAACATGTTGAGTCGCAAAGTGGTATTCATCAATTGATTGGCCTTAGGTGCCTTTTCAAAAAGTGGATCTCTTTTTAACTATATGTGATTATTTGAATTATTTGTATTTTCTTTCCAAATAAAAATTCTTTTTTATACAATTATTTAGTTGCATATACACACATTCCTTGTGGCTTGAATTGCCTTGAATTAAATTGTCTTTAGCACCGTCAAAATCCCAGGGATATAATTACCCCACGTCCATGTCCTTTTATATAGTTTGATGAAGAGGGCTTATGTCATTTGACAACTGAACAAGGCCAAGTAATAAGGAGGGATGGCCACAAGAAGTTTTCTTACATTGTGCTTTGTCTTGGCTTTTTGGACCAGGTTAGTGGAGGGAAGTGGCTGGATCACTTCTATGTTTTAATTAGTTTAGTCTTATCACTTCGAAGCTTTGATTATCTTTCTGCTTATTAATAAAAAATGTAAGGGTGTGACTTTGTGGTTCTCTGAGACTGTAAATAGAGACAATCCCTATTCTTTTAAGACTATTCCGAGCCAATGATAAGCCCCCAATTGTCTTCACTTGGGCTGACACAAAAATGCAGACAATACATGGTCATTAGAACATAATGCATCCGCAGGAAGTCACATTGGTGGGTACTGTGAGTGTTTGGTGACCACAAGGGATGGTCAAGGGTTACATACATCAGCAGCGGGTTCTATTTGATGCCTTTTAATTTATTAAAGTCTTTTTTTTTTTTTACTAAATTCCTTTATTTTACTGTTAGATTGTTTGAGATTAAATATATATATATATACCGGTATATATTTTTATGAATGTCATATCACTTTCTTATAATGTCAGAATTTATATTTTTGTTTGCACTTATAGGAAACATTGCATAGGACAAATAGTTTCTGAACCATCCACATCACTCTGTTTATACTTGTGCAACCCATATGCTTTTTTTTATTATTAAAAGACTGATTTATGTTTAAGAACAATATTGTAACAGACTGTAATATCTCTCAATAACTTGGGATCATACAAAAATGAATTTGAAGTTCTCACCTTCTTTGTAAAGGTTTTGCATCAGTTAGCCTTTTAGGAAGTACATGACCTGGCCATCAGTGAAAGACTGGACATTCAATTTCTTCCCACCCCAAAGAACAGCATTTGGGAAGAAGGCTGACACATACTGTAGATGTCTGGTCACCATCTAATGCCCATGGTCACTTTTAAATGTCTGATTACCATCTAACGTCCATGGGCACCTTTTAGATGTCTGATAACCATCTAACATCCGTGGGCACCTTTAGTTGTCTGACCACCATCTAAAGTCCCTGGGCTGGGGTACTTTTAGATGTCTGATCACCATCTAATGTTCATGGGCACCTTTAGCTGCCTGATCAAAATCTAACATCCGTGGGTACCTTTTTAGATGTCTTATCACCACCTAAAGTCTATGAGACGGGGCACCTGTAAATGTCTGATCACCATCTAATGTCCATGGACACATTTAGTTGTCTGATCACTATCTAATGTCCATGGACACATTTAGTTGTCTGATCACCATCTAATGTCCATGGACACATTTAGTTGTCTGATCACTATCTAATGTCCATGGACACATTTAGTTGTCTGATCACCATCTAATGTCCATGGACACATTTAGTTGTCTGATCACTATCTAATGTCCATGGACACATTTAGTTGTCTGATCACCATCTAACGTCCACGGTCAACTTTAGATGTCTGATCACCATCCAACATCCAGGGGCACCTCTCAATGCCTGATAACCATCTAACATCTATGGACACCTTTAGATATCTGAGAACCAACAATGTCCATGGGGACCTCTTAGATGTCTGTTTTAATCGTTTTTTTTTTCATTTTCATAAAGTAGGAAAAAAAATTCTTATAAGGTTCACAACCAGATAAAACAATATAACAAAGGTTTATCGTAGTACAGAGAGGTAGCCAAGATAACAAAGTGTGATTGAGCAAAGGTAAAGGTGTTGGTGCTAAAAAAAAAACTGAATGAATGAATACATCATAAAAAATTGATATAGGTATACCATGTGCAAAAAAAGCAAACTAATAAAGTCCAAAGTGACAATCCCAACACCATATACATATAAAATTTTCTTGTTTGATGTTCCTTCAAAAACCAAGCTTCACCACGAGTGCTCATGAGGTAGATGGCAAGTCACCAGAGGTGTTTGACCACTTTTTACAGTAGGTCAAATTGCGCCTTGATTGAATGGACTAGATGGATCCTAGGTAGACATCTCTCCACTATGGGACCCCCGCCAGGAAAAGCTGAGGATAAGGGAACAGACTCTACCACGGACACAAAGAAGATCTCTTATAGTGTAGTAAGTTTTATTAAAAATGTTTTTTTAAAAATTGACAAAGATTGCACTCACATGTGACTGTGCTATGCCCAGCATTAAGGTGTCTACAGCATGTGCGGGTTGGTATATCAAAATCACGGCGGCGTCTGATCCACGCCTGTAAGTATAAAGTATAAGGGTACCCAAGAGACCTTCGGGTGCAGCTCAGGAAATCATTGCATAGTTCCCAACGACATGGCGAATGAAGGAATCTATCTCTTGGAAAAATAAGCTTACTAAACAACAAAATAAAATTAAAAAAAGCATACATATCTGCAATCAAGTAGGAATAAACATTGCACCTTTCAGAAAGAGCGACTGCTTACAGAACTAGACCTGAGATGTATTAGCTGCCCTTTGTGGGTATCAACCAGAAATACATCAAAACTAGAAGTGCTTTGTGCTACGGGACCTTTAGATGTCTGATCACCCTCTAACATCTATGATCATGTTTGGATGCTTTTGGATATTTAGATACTATTGGCTGGTTTTCAAAAGAGTCGATTTGACAAAAATACAAACCTAACAACTACATCATCTTAGTTTAAAAAGTGATTGCTTGCAACCAACGGCCTATGATTAAGATGGGAAAGGTTTTAAAACATTGGAGCTGATTTACAAAACGTTTGCCCCATGAGTAGAGGCGCACGGCGAGGCGCAATGCACATTTTCATATTTACGAAACGTTTGCGCCGGAAACAGAGGGCTAATCCCCATTTACTATAGCAATCCCGGCGCACGGGAGAATGAAATCTGAGCGCCACTATGGACATGGTGCACGGCATCTTCAATTCAATATTACCAGAAGATGGAGGTGCCAAAATTATGTGAGGAAGTTTAGTAACAACTGCCCAAGTAACAAATATGCCCAAAATAGAATGAGAAAGTAACTTTTTCTGAGCAAGCCTGCTGTGCCTGCATGTACGTTCAGAACTGCGTGAGGTCAATATAAGCACTGCGCATGCGCAAGCGGTTCTTGCGCTCGTTCAAATGCGTTTGTTCACTGCGCGGCCAAAATCTTAGTAAATGTCAAGCAATGCAAATGCAATTGCGTGGCTTGAATGGGCGCAACTCTAAACTTTTAACTTTTCTAAACTATTTTTTTAAGGATATATGCACACAGGTCATGTTAGCATGTTACGTTGCCAACATGTGACGTGCACCTTGTTAAAATTATGTAAAAAGACTCTCGCTTCTCTAGCTCCTCCTAAAAGGGCATTTAACCTTCCCCCTCTAATGCATATGATTTCCTTGGGCTTGCTTTTGCTTTTAAAGGGGAACTCCACACTCCATTCTCCAAAGGCTATGAGCTGCCTTCACCAAACCACCAAACCACATCTTTTTTCAGAGCATACAACAGGGCCAGCTAGGAAAGGGGCGATAAGAGCCATCGCCCAACTCCCTCCTGAACCATACAGGGCCACATGCATTCAACATAGCTGGCTGCCTTTGGGGCATGTTGGGCTCAGCCCAATACCAACCACAAAGCACCTTGTACCCACTAGTTTAAAGGGGCTTTCCACATTCCGGAAAAGCCCCCTGTCTGCAGCCCCCCACAACTCCAACCTAGGGTTGTGTGGAAGAGGCTTGTGTCCCCCTGAATATGGCAACAAGGTGGTTGACTTTTGGGGTGCCCGAGCCCCTCCTGCGCCCAAGCATCTACCCCCCTTTCATGGGCTGGCTTGCGGTGTGATTGGCAAAGGGGTTTGTTAGTGTGTGGGAGGGGCACAATATTTTTTTATTTTGGGGTGGTATTTTTCACGTGGGGGTTCTCATTTTAAGCCTTTACAGACCCAAATGACCTTGTATGTATTGGGGGGCAGGCTATTTTTGGTTTTGTGTTAAAATCTTGCAGCTGCAATGTCGATTTGTACGTTTTCTCTAAAGCCGTACATCTTTGAAGCAGTATTTTGGATACATGCTACAGATGCACCACTTTACAGGCAGAGTAAGCCCCCCAAGTTACTAGCTTTAGGGCTAGTTCACTCCATAGAAACGCAGTCCAGATGCGTTCCAGATGCTTTTCTGCATGTGCGTTTTTGACGCGCTCTAGTGCGTTTATGATATGTTTTTGTTGCGTTTTTGATGCAGTCCAGTACTTTTTTCCACCTTCTTTTTTCTTAACCTTAAATAAGGACATGCTGGATGATGTGCTTAATTTTTGACAGGAATGTGGCTTATTTTGTGCTAGCTGCATTTGGGTTGGTCTGGGCATGCTCATGGACTTTGTTTTTTTTTTTTTTGCTTTTTGTATGTGTGAACAGCACTTGGATGTTTCTGGGCATGCTCAGAGTGTGTTTTTTGGGTTAGTAATATAAGGACATCCTTAACAGGTGTACCCACATTGTTCATTCTCTACATTGGGTGAACTTGCATTTTGTGTGTTTCATGGTCTGTGCATGTGTTTTCAATTGCCTCATTAGCACACAAACCTATGTTATATAAAGCTTGCACATAGCATTCTTTACCTCGCTCTGAAAAGAGGCAAGATTGTGTGTGTAGGCCAGCAAGAGAGTACATTTGGGTGTCCTTATCTAGTTTGTAACACATGTATTTTCTATTTGTATTTTGTTTGTTATGTTGTTGCAAAACAGATGTGTTTTTATGCAATTTATTTGTTACTTTGATTTGTCTGTGCTGCACTAATTAGCAAAATCTTTCTCAAGATGGTCAGACCTCAAAAACCATATTCTTTTAGTGTCTCAAATTAACATACATGTGTTTCTTATAAGTTCTGCCATATATTTGGAATGTAATACAAGCTTGACTAAATAACATGTGTCAATAACTGCATTTTCTACTATATTCTGTAATATCCTGTATATTATGTATTTGACATAATGAACAAACAAAATAAAACTTTTTTTTCTGATTAAAAAACATACGTGTTTTTTTTTGTTTGTTTTTTTTTGCTTTCCTTGCTCTTTTCCAAGTCCTGTTTTGTTGACCAATAAAATGTGTAGCAAAGTTTTTTTTTCTGGTTTGGTTTCATGCAACAGATTTCCCAGCTGCAGCTTAACTAGGCTGATTGGCATGGTAAATCAAAAAAAGTGTGATTTCTCTAAAAGTTACTTTCCTGGTGCCTTCATGCTAGCATATACATGGATTGTGCGTATGCTGCCATGGATAGGCACCAGGAAAGGAAAATTACAGGGAGTTAAGTATTCCATTTTCCATTTTAGCGCAGTGGTTCTCAGCCTCAGTCCTCAAGTCCCCCCTGACAGGACATGTTTTGTGAATTTATCTTATTTAAAATAGCTGTCTAAAATACCAAACCATTGACTGTGATTTTAAGCACCTGTGCAAGATGAAGGAAAACCTGCAAACATGGCCTGTTGGGGGTACTTGAGGACAGGGTTAAGAACCACTGATTTAGAGCACTGCGCTTTAGCACAAGAGAGAGCTTTCGAGCTCTAGACAATCCTTTTCTTATTGTGGGCATTTGAGGGAAACCAAGTGAGTGTTAGAACCCCTGCTTGTGTTTTTTTTTTTTTTTTAGGTTGGACTTTGTGTCCCTTTTCTTAAAATTGGCTTCACTTCCTGTCGCATAGCCAAACAGGAAGTGAGTGTAAATCCCTACCAATGTCTTTCCTTGGGGACACACAGGTCAATCTAACTAGTGTCCCCATTAGACAAATTGCACTCTAGCACTTTGTTGTGTACACCCCAAATTATTAGGTATTTTGGGGTTTAGTAAAGGCAAATCCACTCTGCACTACAAGTGTAGTCGCTGTAAATCTGAGGGCAAGCACTGGTGATTTTATCATCCAATCACGTAGAAGCAAAGATGCTGTGTTTGTTTTTGTTTTTTTGTCCCCCCCCCCCCTTGCATGTCCCCCTCGGATCTCCAGCAACTGCAGTTCCAAGTGCACTTGCCTTTAGTAAATAAACCCCAAAGTCCTAGATACCTAATTATAATAATTTGGGGTGTACACAGGAAAATGCTAGAGTGCAATTTGCCTAATAGGGACACTATTTGGACTGACCTGTGTGTCCCCAAGGAAGGACATTGGTAAGGTTTTACCCTCACTTCCTGTTTGGCTATGTGACAGGAAGTGAATAAATTTGATGGAGAAAGTGGCAAAATTTGGGAGGTGTCTTCACCCTATCAGGGATGCAGGTATCCCCAAAAACTGACAAGATTTTTAATCCCTCTGCACTCTATCTGCAAGCATAAATAATTAATTATTTCATTTAGATTATCTTTGCAAAGACACATTCCTAAGTTCAACAGTGATGCATGTCAATGGCCCATTTAGACCTTGTTTAATAGAAAACATCAGTTGCCTTTCAATAGAAACATTTGTTAGTCCAGGAAATCTGTATCTACTTTACTATTAATTTCCCTAAAAACTGGATTCCTGCAGCTAGATGCACAACTGCTGTGTGCGGGGAGGTATGTACCCGTGGCGCATATCTGGTACCCGGAAGCGGTGGCCAGCACACAGGAGTGACATCACGCCCCCTACAGGAAGTTGCTTGTACTGCTGCTAATTTCTTCCCACCACCATGCCCTGCTCACTGTTCTCTGAGGAAGAAATGATCCTTATTTCCAAATTAAGAATTTGAGAGAAATTTTAACATGGGGTGGTGTTTGTGTGGGTCCCTAACACACATTCATACATATTAGGGCCAATTAAAAAAAGGATCTCATTTACCTACCAGCATGTTTTTAGAGTGTGGGAGGAAACCGGAGTACTCGGAGGAAACCCACACAGGCACAGGGAGAACATGCAAACTCCAGGCAGATGGTGTCATGGGCAGAATTTGAACCAGCGACCCTTTTTGCTGCTAGGTGAAAGTGCTAACCACTACACCACTGTGCTGCACAAATATATATATATATATAGATGTAGGTTCTTGTGTCCACCAGCAGAGAGAAGTTGGGTAGATGCCACGCTCCCAATTCTGGAGGCATAATAATGGTCTAGCACAGGGGGTCTTCAAACTACGGCCCTCCAGTTCAGGAACTACAATTCCCATCATGCCTAGTCATGTCTGTGAATGTCCAAGTTTTACAATGCCTCATTAGATGTGTAGTTCAGCTGGAGAGCCGTAGTTTGAAGATTCCTGATCACTCTAGCACAAGGATCTTCAAACTACGGCCCTCCAGCTGTTGCGGAACTACAAGTCCCATGAGGCATAGCAAAACTCTGACATTTACAGACATGACTAGGCATGATGGGAATTGTAGTTCCTGAACAACTGGAGGGCCATAGTTTTGGGACCCCCGCTCTAGCATGTCTTGAAAAAAGGTGGTTTCTCATGTGCCTTGTATAATGCCCAAGAAATATCATTAGGAAAATACAAGTGGGTCATGGCACATCTGCATTCCAAATTTGGCACTTAAGATGGTCATGCACTATGCAATCTGATTGGCCAATCTCTGTCCAACTCGATATTTTGACAAAATAGGTAATAGGAAGACGCACTTGAACAATTAATTCAAATTATAGGAAATTGATCAGGCTCTTGCACTAAATAAGATCTGATTGCAGACCTTTAAAGATCAAGATCTGAAAATATTAATTTATTGGGTTTAGAAACACTTTTCTGTTCTTTGTAATGTAGTGAAAGATTTGGGTAAAAAAAAGAAAAAACATTTTCAAAGATATATTAGAAGTAACAGGAATGAGATTAGCATCAAAAGGGTTAATTAACTGAGAACACCTACTAATTGCCTGACAAGACACATTCAATGAGATTAAATTAACCAATTGGATTGGGCGTACGCTATTATCAATGAGAAAACCGCAGTTACTCTAGCACCAGTTGCAGTTTACATATTTATTATCGTTTTGCGCTTCAAAGTGCGCCGGTTCACATGTTCGGTTAATGACTTTTCCGGCGTTAAAGTATGATCCGGTGCAGCGCATTCGTCTTAGTAAATCACCCGCATTGTCTGTTAACTTTGGTTGCCTTTCCACTCCATAGTAGAGCAGTAATGGGAAGTATTATAAATAACATAAATATGAATGCTCAGCCAACCTAAACCTATTTTGGCTCATTCTTGCTTATCTGATCATTTAAAGTTTCCTTGTGCAGAATTAAGAAGGAATGCGTGTCCTCTCTCAGTTCTCATTTTGCACAACCAAAACAGAACATGCGCCCATTCAACCCATAACATGCCCTTCCAAGGTTTTAGATCTGTTAGAAAGTATCTAAACCCACTCTAATAAAGAGAGCTAGGCCTGAAGAAACAAACACATCTGGGAGTGTTAATGGCCTGGTCTCCTGTTGCGTTGTACTGGTTCATTCGAGCAATCCTCACATCTCTAGGAAACGGCAGCGATGTAGTTGACCAGCAGACTGAACCACTGAGCGTGGTGGGAGAACAGGAGATCGGCATCCCCGGACAAGTCAATTTATGAAGAGTCTTTAACTGACACATTCTCTTTATTAGAAAAGCATTTGGCGGTGCGGGCACAGGAGAGGTAAGTGTTTACTATGTTCTTTCCAGAGAGATCTTTTACTCTTAATTTAATTTCAGTCACTAAAGTCACTGGTCTACAAATTTTGGGAAATTAGCGACCTCCGAGGTAAAATGTGCCAATTCTTACATATTTTGATTAGATGAATTAGAAAACAGGTGATAAAGGTGCCTGTTGGCTAAAGTTTTCAAGATATTTCACAATAAAGATTTATACACTGGCGAGTATATTTGCCTACAAGGGAGGGAGGTGTCTGATGTTTAGGGATGGTCCCGATGTTCAAGCCAAACGTAAGTTCGACTTGAACATCGTGTGTTTACCTGTTAGCCGAATAGCAAACAATTTGGGGTGTTAGTGGCAAATTCGAAAGTCGCGGAACACCCTTTAAAAGTCTATGGGAGGCTTATATGCATGGTATTGTCATAAAAAGTGTTTGGGGACCTGGGTCCTGCCCCAGGGGACATGTATCAATGCAAAAAAAAGTTTTAAAAACGGCCGTTTTTTCGGGAGCAGTGATTTTTAATAAGGCTTAAAGTGAAACAATAAAAGTGTAATATTCCTTTAAATTTAGTACCTGGGGGGTGTCTATAGTATGCCTGTAAAGTGGCGCATGTTTCCCATGTTTACAACAGTCTGAGAGCAAAATGACATTTCTAAAGGAAAAAAAGTAATTTAAAAGTGCTTGGGGCTGTAATGAATTGTCGGTCCCGGCAATACACATAAAAGTTCATTGATAAAAACGGCATGGGATATCCCCACAGGGGAACCCCAAACCAAAATTTTAAAAAAATGCGTGGGGGTCCCCCAAAATTCCATACCAGGCCCTTCAGGTCTGGTATGGATATTAAGGGGAACCCCGTGCCAAAATTTTAAAAAAAAATGGCGTGGGGGTCCCTCTCAAAATCCATACCAGGAAGGGTCTGGTATGGATTGTAAGGGGAACCCCGCGTCAATTTTTTTTTTTAAATGGCGTGGGGTCCCCCCCAAAAATCCATACCAGACCCTTATCTGAGCATGCAACCGGGCAGGTCGGGACGTCACCAGGTGGCCCCGCCCTCCGTTATATAAGAGCTGTCACCTGAACAGAAGCGTCACACAGCGGGAGACTCCCATTGAGGCGGATCATCTAGAGGACGAAGCGGAGAAGAAGAAGCCGGAGGAAGATGCCGGACGAGAAGACCGGAGGAAGAAGCGGAGGAAGATAGAGGAAAAAGCATGGGAAGAACAAGATGGAAGAAGAAGAACACCAAAGGAAGACCAGAAGAAGAAGGAAGAAGAAGCGGGGAAAGAAGAAGACATTAATAAAGGAATTGTCAAAAACCGTCTCTTGTCTTTTTTAACATTTTTGACACTTTTTTTGTGAAATGGTAGGGGTACATTTGTACCCCATTACCAATTCACACAGTGGGGGGTGGGATCTGGGGGTCCCCTTGTTAAAGGGGGCTTCCAGATTCCAATAAGCCCCCCGCCTGCACACCCCCACAACCACTGGGCAAGGGTTGTGGGCGGGAGGCCCTTCTTCCCATCAACATGGGGACAAGGTGCTTTGAGGGGCTACCCCAAAGTACCCTCCCAATGTTGAGAGCATGTGGCCTGGTATGGTTCAGGAGGGGGGGTGGTATGGATTTTTGGGGGGACCCCACCCCATTTTTTTTATTATGGCGCAGAGTTCCCCTTAAGGTCTGGTATGGATTTTGAGGGGGACCCCAAAGCCATTTTTTTTTAAGTTTGGTGCGGGGTTCCTCTTAATATCTCAATATCCATACCAGACCTGAAGGGCCTGGTATGGAATTTGGGGAGACCCCTACACACCTTTTTTTTTAATCTTGGTTCGGGGTTCCCCTGTGGGGGAATCCCATGCCGTTTTTATCAATGAACTTTTATGTGTATTGTCGGGACCGACAATTCAGTATAGCCGCGAGTAGTTTTAAATTACTTTTTTCCTTTAGAAATGTAATTTTGCTGTCAGACTGTTCTAAACACGGGAAACATGCGCCCCTTTACAGGCATACTATAGACACCCCCAGGTACGAAATTTAAAGGAATTTTTCACTTTTATTGTTTCACTTTAAGCATTATTAAAATCACTGCTCCCGAAAAAAGGCCGTTTTTAAAACATTTTTTTGCATTGATCCATGTCCCTTGGGGCAGGTCCCAGGTCCCCAAACACTTTTTATGACAATAACTTGCATATTAACCTTTAAAATTAGCACTTTTGATTTTTCATGTTCATGTCCCATAGACTTTAACGGTGTTCGCGTGTTCAAACAAATTTTTTGCCTGTTTGCATGTTCTGGTGCGAACCGAACAGGGGAGTGTTCAGCCCATCCCTACTGATGATTATGATGCCTCATAACTTCTTCACAAAGTAAGGTAGAACAATGAAAATGGTACCACATGGAAGTGTATACATTTATCTTCACTTTGAGACTAAAGATTATTACCTAACTGTAATTCATTGTTATTTTATTGTTCTTTTATTGCAAGGTACATTTGTCTTGGTTAGATCTACGCATCATACAATTACATCTGGTGGCTTGTGAAAGTGTCATTGCCTAACATTTCCAAGGAAGAGTTGCACGATATTTTCCCGCAGAAGCCAAGATACCTCAAAACTATACAAACAACGCAGATAACATCTGCTACATTTTGTGGTGAGGTTACATTTTCATCTCAAAAGTGCAGTATGACGTCAGTGGTAAAAAAAGGCATACCACCTATATTTTGGAAGCAAAATAGGGGATCAAGACAAGAGTTGGGCCCTCGGTTTGTTACATTACATGTGCAACTTATCTGAGTCATTGGCTAAACAAGAAAAAGTCCATGCCTTTCCCAATGGTGTGGAGGGAGCATGAAAATGTTACATGAAAAACCTATAAATGAATGGAAAGTTATATTATTGGTATCAATAAAAAAGATACATTTATAATGATTGTGGTACCATTCTCATTGCTATATCATATTTTGCAGAAAAAGTATGGAGCCTAACCCCACATTGCCCTCGTAATTTTGAAATATTTTGATGCAAATTTTGACCTGAAGCTGTATCTTGGAAACTGGAGTCAATTAATACTTAGGACTCCATTTGTCTTTATCTTGGAAACTGGAGTCAATTAATACTTAGGACTCCATTTGTCTTTATCTTGGAAGCTGGAGTCAATCAATACTTAGGACTCCATTTGTCTTTATCTTGGAAGCTGGAGTCAATCAATACTTAGGACTCCATTTTTCTTTTAATATTGACCCAATTCTGGTAAAATGTAGCTACTTTAATTTCCTTGGCAAGGCTTTATCCTTGTAGACTAGTGTTATAGGAATTAAGTTGTTATATATATATATATATATATATATATATATATATATATATATATATATACCGTATATACTCGAGTATAAGTCGAGTTTTTCAGCACATTTTTTTGTGCTGAAAGTGCCCCCCCGCCCACCCCCCCACCCCGAAGACTTATACTCGAGTCAAGTACTTTTCTGCAGCAAAAAAATTCATTTTCCGAACTGACTTTGGGGCCCCGTATTTTAGGGCCACTTGGAACCCCAAATTTGGTATGCAAACCCAGTGGAACTGGTACCATAACATATCAAAAGCTGGGGTTCCTAGCACCAAGTGGCCCCGACATACGGGGCCCCAAAGTAGGTTCAGAAAATGTAATTCTCTGCTGCAGAAAAGTGCTTGACATTTTCTGAACCGATTTTTGGGGCCCTGTATCTCGGGGCCACTTGGTGCTAGAAACCCCAGCTTTGGATATTTTATGGTGCTAGTTCCACTGGGTTTGCACACCAAATTAGGGGTTCCTAGCACTACGTGGCCCCGAGATACGGGGCCCCAAAGTCGGTCAACTGTGTCCATCTGCAGCAATGTCATTTTGGGACCCTTTGGTTCCAAATTTTGGCTGCAGCTAGGGGGGCATCTAGCGGCCCGGTGTGAAAGGGCTCTTACTGTAGCTGTGCATTTCTCACCCTCGTCTTATACTCGGGTCAATAAGTTTTTCCCATTTTTTTGTGGTAAATTAGGGCCTCGACTTATACTCAGATCGACTTATACTCAAGTATATATGGTAGTTGCAACAAGAAACGTTAACCAGTTGGTCCAAGTCATGTTAAACTTACAATAATTTTCCAGTTCTTTGTAGCAGAAATTCATATTTCTATAACCCCTAGAGTAGGAGCACTATTTTGGTTCCAGTATCTCAATAAATATATATATATATATATATATATATATATCTACATATAGATATACACATATAGATATATATATATATATATCTTTGAGAAAAGGTAAAGGATATCTAAACCCAATGACAAAAATGTAATATATTGCAGCTTACCAATCAGAATGGGTGGCTGCATTTATTTTACTTTTTTAGGCTTTTTGTCCTCTACTTTTACATGGTGATCCTGTCAGAAACACACTTCCTGTCTTATGCCACGTTCACACGGTCGGATTTTTCAGCTACAAAAGTCCGACAGCCCGTCCGACAGACTTTCGACAGACTTTTGACGGACTTTCAACAGACTTTCTAACGACCGGACTTGCCTACACAGGATCACACCAAAGCCTGACGGATTCGTACGTGATGGCGTACACCGGACTAAAACAAGGAAGTTGATAGCCAGCAGCCAATAGCTGCCCTAGCGTGGGTTTTTGTCTGTTGGACTAGCATACAGACGAGCGGATTTCTGGGTCCGGCTGAGTTACTACGTAAAGATTTGAAGCATGTTCCAAATCTAAAGTCCGTCAGATTTGCGACTAGAAAAGTCCGCTGAAGGTCCGGTGAAGCCCACACACGATCAGATTGTCCGCCGGATTTGGTCCGTCAGCGTCCGTCAGACAAGTCCGGTCGAAAAGTCCGACCGTTTGTACGCGCCATTAGGGTGGCTACACTCACTAGTCCACTGTATCTATGGAGCAGCAGCATTGTCAACCAGCAACTAGCTCAGTTATTCTCAACCCTTCTAGTGTTGTGACCCTTTGATAAAATTTCCCAAGTTGTGGGGACCCCTAACAGTAAAATTATTTTTGTGGTGTGGGTTGTCAGCACTCAAGTCAAGACAAGTAATTTGCACCCCTAACCCACAGACATTTTGTGCTCCCTGAGTCCCTTCCATTCGTACAGTATTAAAACCCCTTATGGTACATTTTAAGACGTACCACTCTTTCTCTTTGGTCTCCTTTCTTTCCCTTTTTTTTCCCCCCATCCCTCTCTCTAGCCATGTTTCTTATTTTTTCTCATTCTTTCTCTTTCTTCCCTCCCCCCGCCTCTTTTCCTCTCCCTTCCATGTATTCTCTATTTTTATTCCTTCTCTTACTCCTTGGTGGGGGGTGGGCGGATGAGATGAGTGGCAGTCCTGGGGGAAGTTCTGATCATCCAACTTATGTACTCTTGATCAAGGTGATCTGCTGATCTGAGAACTGTAGTGGGGACTTTTAATGGCAACTACAATCACAGGTAGTGTTACTCACTGTGTCTCCAGCTCTGTGGTGTCTCGTAGCAGTGACACCTATGCTGAAGTCAGGAGATAGGGTCTCCTCCAGCCCCTCCTACTTCACATTCCTCACCAGTCAGCTGACCTCTAGTCTCTGCCCCCAGCCATGCCGTGAACTGAATGGACGGCTGCGAAGAGGCTGAGTGGGCTGCCATGGGCTCCAGGAACAGCCCAGCTGGGCGGCCATGGGCTCCAGGAACAGCCCAGCTGGGTGGCCACGGGCTCCAGGAATAGCCCAGCTGGGCGATCACAAAAAGGTTGGGAGAGCGGTGCGGGCTTCAGGAACCAACCCCTGATTCGGTGTCCCCTGGCAAATTGTCATTCGACCCCTGAGGGGGTCCCGACCCCCAGATTGAGAACCACTGGTCTAGCTAACACATTTTAGGCAGTTACAGTTTTTTGTTTATCCTTTTGTTTCTTAACTACTTCAGCCCCGGAAGATTTGGCCCCTTAATGACCAGGCCATTTTTTGCGATACGGCACTGCGTCGCTTTAACTAACAATTGCACGGCCGTGTGACATTGTACAAAACAAAATTGACGCCCTTTTTTTCCCACAAATAGAGCTTATTTTTGGTGGTATTTTATCACCTCTGTGATTTTTATTTTTTGCGCTATAAACAAAAAAAGAGCATCAATTTTGATAAATAAAACTATATTTTTTACTTTTTGCTATAATAAATTTCCACCAAATTTAAAAAAAAAATAAATAAATTTCTTCATCAGTTTAGGCCGATATGTATTCTTCTACATATTTTTGGTAAAAAAAAAAATCGCAATAGGCGCAAAAATTATAGTGTCTACAAAATAGGGGATATGTTAACCACCTCAATACAGGGCACTTACACCCCCTTCCTGCCCAGGCCATTTTTCAGCTTTCACATTACACAGATGTCACACTTTGAATGACAATTGCGCGGTCATGCTACACTGTAACCATGTGAAATTGTTATAATTTTCTTCACACAAATAGAGCTTTCTTTTGGTGGTATTTAATCACTTCTGGTTTTTTGATTTTTTTTCCTAAAAAAAAAAAAAAAGACTGAACATTTTGAAAAGAAAAAGTTTTTCTTAGTTTCTGTCAGTAAATTTTGTAAATAAGTAATTTTTCCCCTTCACTGATGGGCGCTGATGAGGTGGCACTGATGAGGAGGCACGAATTTTCCGCACTTATGGGCACTGATAGGTGGCACTGATATGTGGCACTGATGAGCACTTATGGGCGGCACTGATGGGTGGCACTAGTGGGCACTGGGCACAGATAGGTGGCACTGGTGGGCACGGATAGGCGGCACTGATGGGTGGCATTGATGGGCAGCAGTGAGCGCATTGATGGGCAACACTGATAGCCATGATATGGGAAGAGGATAGAAATGTTGCTGTTCTTATATGTTTAGAGGGATTCCTATAGTGTGTGCAAAATGGTGCCTAAACTGTGCAAAAGTTAAAAAAATTGACAGTTTTAGATGTGCAAAAACACAAAAAACAGAAAAACAACCCCCCCCAAAAAAAAAAATGAATTAATAACCACACTGGTGTGTGGAGATGTGTGTAGGTCTCCTAATCAGAGGACCGCTGACTGTGATAAATGCTCATAAAAAACAGAATGAAAACAAACGTGCATTCACACAAATAGAAAAATGATAAAAATGTACAGTAAAAAAAGGTATATTCCTGTGCAAACTTCCGCAAAGTAACCTGTATATAATAATACTGTGGTGCTGGACTCAACATGCATATAAAGTCCTTAGATACTTGTGTATTAAAAAGTCCAAAAAAAGTGATAATGTGCTCATTCAAATTATTCTGGGCTTCTTAGAAAAGGTGCCCCATAGGAAACGCACTCACTGCAATTATTCACCCCACAAGGAGGTATTTCACCTTCACAGTATAAGCCACTGTGTAGCATGTGGAATAGGAAAGCCTCTTGTCCTGGGTCTGCAAAATGCTTCTGTGTCTGCGGTGTAAGTGGTCTCCTAGCGACTAGCCTCTTATATTGCCCACATATGGAGAAGAGAGAAGCTCCATGGTGTATTACCGTAAAAACATCCAAGTGTTTATTCACATAATTGATGGGTACTCACATTTAGTAGAAAATTTACAAAGCAAAAAGGTTAAAATCAGAAAGCCGGGATGGTCTGCGCTCCACAGCCCGAAAACTGGAAGTGATGCAATGAAGCTGTTAGCCCCGCCCTACGCGTTTCGTCACTGGGACGTCCTATTTTTGCTGTACATTTTTATCATTTTTCTTATTTGTTTGAATGCACATGTTTGTTTTGATTCTGTTTTTTTATGAGCATTTATCACAGTCAGCGGTCCTCTGATTAGGAGACCTACACACATCTCCACACACCAGAGTGGTTATTAATTCTTTTTTTTTTGTTTTGTTTTTTGTTTTTTTGTTTTTCTGTTTTTTGTTTTTGCACATCTAAAACTGCCAATGTTTTGCACTTTTGCACAATTTATGCACCATTTTGCACACACTAAAGGAATCCCTCTAAACATATAAGAACAGCGCCATTTCTATCCTTCTCTTCCCATATCATTCTAACTTCACCCTTGGGTGAATTTATTGATAGACACTGCAGTTCTTTACATACACTCTGCTTTTTACACCATAAGCGTGGGAGTCTACACATTCTTAGCACTGATAGCCAGCACTGACTGACATCACTAATGGCCACTGATTGCTGGCACTTGTGGGCAGAGATTGGTGGCAATTGTGGGCACTGGTTGGCACTGATTGCTGGCAGTGGTGGGCAATCATTGCTGGCACTGGTGGGCACTTAATTGTAATCAGGGCACTGATGATCAGTGCCCTGATTACCTACCTAGCTATCCCCTGTGACGAAATGCCGCTGATCGGCTCTCCTCTCCTCACACTCTGTCAGTGTGAGGCGAGGAGCGCTGATTACCAGCATTCCTGTGTTTACATGTGACCGGCTGTGATTGGACACAGCCTATCACATGGTTGAAGGGCCGCAGCTCTTTACACAGATCGGGGTCGCGCGCGTCCTAGCAACGCGTTGCGGACGCGATCGCCGCACTGTGCTGCCCCGGGGGCTCGAGACAGCGGCCGTTCTGGGAGGCCGTCATATCACGTCCACCCAGAACGAAAGCCGCACCGCCCATCCAACATTTGACGGTGGGCAGGCGGCAAGTGGTTGGCATTTTTATTGTAAATTTTTTTTTTTACTAGTAATGGCGGTGATCTGCGACAGGACTGAGACATTGCGACGGACAGAGCGGACACTTTTGACACTTTTTTGGGGCTACTAACATTTATATGGTGGTCAGAGCTAAAAATAGCCACTGATTACTGTATAAATGTCACTGGCAGGGAAGGGGTTAACACTAGGGGGCAATCAAGAGGTTAAATGTGTTCCCTAGATGTGTTCTAACTGTGGGGGCGGGATGTGGCTGACTAGAGGAGGAGACAGATCGTTGTTCCTACTTAGTAGGAGCACACAATCTGTCTCCTCTCCCCTGAGAGAACCGGGATCTGTGTGTTTACACACACAGATCTCGGTTCTCACTCTGTCACGAGCAATTGCGGGTGCCCGATGGTCATCGCCCCCGCTGGGCACGCGCTTCGGCTCCGGGGACACGATGCGGGCGCTCACTGCGGGCACCCACTTTTGGCGGTGTCTTAAAGAGCCGACATACAGCTACGATGGCTCGCCCAGGGGAGCCATCCTGCCACAGTATAACTGCGGCGGCTGGTCGGGAAGGGGTTAATTAAATTAATAAAAGTTGACAACTGTAAGCACCCCTGTCACTGTTAACTGGTTTGTCTCAATTGTCTAACTTTCACTTTTGCTGGACAACTTGGTCTGTTAAAGAAAAAAGAAAACACAACAGATCTAATGGCTGGATCAATAGGTAATACAACTATCGTAAGGGGGGCTCAGAAAAACAAAGACTGTTGCGTTAATTCTAATTCTGGGAGGTTAGCATTGGTTTGGGATTATAGTGTAGGGTAGTGTTAGTGTAAAGGTTGGGGTTATGCTGGAGGTTAGTGTTAGGTTTGGGATTATAGGGGAGGGTAGTGTTAATTACAGGAATGAATATTGTGAGGGTAGCAGCTAGTGGCGGCCCATCCATGCACCCGGCTACTAATCTATATGCAGGGCGCCAGACGCATGAACAGTTATTTTCTATTCTATTCTTTTCCAATACGAATTGATTCTATTTGAATTTTGGGAAATGGTTATATTCTTTCTATTCTATTGTTTTTTTAATTCTATTCTTTTCTCTTCTATTATAGTCTATTCTATTCTTATGTATTTGAATTCAAATTTATTCTATTTGAAATTTGAATTTCAGAAGATGGTTCTATTCTATTTTATTCTATTTTTTTTTTATTCTATTCGTTTCTATTCTAGTCTATTCTTTTATTTTCTATTTTGTTCTGTTTTATTATATTATATTATATTCTTTTATTTTCTGTTATATTCTTTCCTATTCAATTTTTTTCTATTTTATTCCTTTATTTTCTATTCTATTTTGGGGGGGGGGGGGGAATTGAAAAACTATTCAAAATCGAAAACTATTCGAAATCAAAAACTTTTCGCATTCGAAAACGATTTGAATTTCGTCCGTCTTTTTTTTTTTTCGTGCCGACCAGCCGTCATCATTATACTGCGGCAGGTCGGCACGTTCCCCAGAGCCATCGTAGCTATACGTTGGCTCCTTTAGGCGGGATAGCAGGCGCGCGTGCCCGCTGCACTGCGGGGGTGCCGATGCTCGTGACCGGTGGTCGCAATGACCGCCGGGACCACGAGCGATCGCGGCCACTAGGGGCAGAACAGAGACGTGTGCGTGTAAACACACACAAATCCCTGTTCTGTTTTGAGAGGAGATGCAGATCTTGAGTTCTTAATAGTTAGGAACCACGATCTGTCATCTCCTATAGTCAGTCCCCTCCCCCCACAGTTAGAACACACAGTCAGGGAACACAGTTAACCCCTTGATCGCCACCTAGTGTTAA
Source organism: Lithobates clamitans (assembly GCA_037952925.1). NCBI lineage: Eukaryota > Metazoa > Chordata > Amphibia > Anura > Ranidae > Lithobates > Lithobates clamitans. The sequence goes on from JBBGZY010003279.1 coordinate 98,563, forward strand.
CCCCTTCCCTGCCAGTGACATTTATACAGTAATCAGTGCATTTTTATAGCACTGAACGCTGTATAATTGTCAATCGTCCCAAAAAAGTGTCAGAAGTGTCCGATGTGTCCACCATAATGTTGCAGTCCCGATAAAAATCGCAGAAAAAAAATAAAAATAATAAAAATGCCATAAATCTATCCCCTATTTTGTGTATGCTATAACTTTTGCGCGAACCAATCAATATACGCTTATTGCGATTTTTATTACCAAAAATATGTAGAAGAATACATATCGGCCTAAACTGAGAAATTTTTTTTTTTTTTTTTTAATTGGGATATTTATTATAGCAAAAAGTACAAAATATTGTGTTTTTTTTTTTTCAAAATTGTCGCTTTTTTTTTGTTTATAGCCCAAAAAATAAAAACCGCAGAGATGATCAAATACTAACAAAAAAAAAGCTCTATTTGTGGGGAAAAAAAGAACGTCAATTTTGTTTGGGTACAGCATCCGCATGACCGCGCAATTGTCAGTTAAAGCGACGCAGTGCTGAATCGCAAAAAATGCTCTGGTCATTGAGCAGCCAAATCTTCCGGGGCTGAAGTGTTTAAACTCGGTACTATCATCATTTCGGAACAAAACAAACTGCACATGTCTAGTGTGGAGATTACGGGGAAGATTAGTGCCACAGGAAGGATTATTGTAAGGGTTGGGGCTATGAGGACGAGGGGGTTTAGCGTTACAGAAAGGGCTCATTTAAGAGAAGTCAATAGACATCCATCTCACCGGGAGCTTTGTACCAAACAGTGTTGGCTCTGAATGTCCTGCACTGAAGGCTGTATATGGATGTAAATGCCTCTTCAATAGGTGATCAACACACAAGAATGTGCAATGCTAGATAGGACTAGGGTTGCCACCTGCCCGGACAGTTCAGGTTTGGAATCATACGTCCAGGTTGCAGACTGCCTGAAACCCGGACACATTATTCAGACAGGACTATGGCTTCCAGATGCATCTGGATTAGAGGTGCCTCTGAGTGAGTACACTAAGGTAATACAGGGTTCTCAAAGCACCCCTTACATCAGAGTTCCCCTTTACACCAGAGGCCACAGTGTTCCCCCTTACATCAGAGTCCTCTCCGTACATCAGAGTTCTCAGTGTTCCCCCTGAAATCAGGGTTCCCAGAGCATCCCTTATGTTAGAGTCCCCAGAGTTCTCCCTTAGATCAGAGTCTGCAGAGTCGCCCCTTATGCCCCGTACACACGGTCGGATTTTCCGATGCAAAATGTCCGATCGGAGCGTGTTGTCGGAAATTCCGACCGTGTGTGGGCTCCATCGGACATTTTCCATCGGATTTTCCGACACACAAAGTTGGAGAGCAGGAGATAAAATTTTCCGACAACAAAATCCGTTGTCGGACATTCCGATCGTGTGTACACAAATCCGACGGACAAAGTGCCACGTATGCTCAGAATAAATAAAGAGATGAAAGCTATTGGCCACTGCCCCGTTTATAGTCCCGACGTATGTGTTTTACGTCACCGCGTTCAGAACGATCGGATTTTCCGACAACTTTGTGTGACCGTGTGTATGCAAGACAAGTTTGAGCCAACATCCATCGGAAAAAATCCTAAGATTTTGTTGTCGGAATGTCCGAACAAAGTCAGACCGTGTGTACGGGGCATTACAGTGAAAGGGAACTCTGCGAATTCAGATGTAAAAGGGGAACTCTGTGGACTCTGATGTAAAGGGGAACTCTTGTTCTTAACTCCATATGATTAGAAATGTTATTTAATAGCAAAATATATGTATAGTTTATACTATAAAAAAAAAAAAAAAATTGCTGTGTGCCGCTAAAGTGTTTGGGTTTGACTTGAAGAAAAGGTGGCAACCCCTAGATAGGACACCCATTAGGAACTTGTTCCTTTTCTTCAGTGTTGTTTTTCTTCATATAGAAAACCCTCATATTGATAAACATATCTCATCTTTTGTGTAGGTTGTTGAAGAGGAAGTTCAGTCCACAGTGGAGGAAGTCAGGTTTTTATTGACGACCTAGGAGAGGACATAACACATGACAGACTGTGAGGAAGTGAAAAACCGCCACAGTCTGCAGTTCAGATGCCCAGTTTCCTCTTATACTAGATTAACTTATTCTCAGGCAAAACCACAATGGGGTTGTGTCTGAATCTGCAGAGTGCAAAATCTGGCGCAGTTCTGCCTAGAAACCTATCGGCTTCCATGTTTTTTCTCAAAACGTAATCGAACAAGCCGACGTTAGAAGCCGATTGGCTACCATGCACAGCTGCACCAGATTTTTCACTCTCAAGTTTTAGTAAATCAACCCGACAGGTTTATACTATATATATATATATATATATTTTTTATTATTAACACATGTGTAGCAACATTATATACCAAATGTGCAGTATGAAATGCCTTCAAATCCAGCCTGTTTTCTTTGGGCAAGGTGAAAAATTTTGAACACCAAACTACCCTGTTTCCCCCGAAAATAAGACCTAGCGTGATTGTCAGTGATGGCTACAATAGAAGCCCTACCCTGTTTCCCCGAAAATAAGCCCTACCCTGAAAATAAGCCCTACCCTGAAAATAAGACCTACAAGGACTTTAACAAGGGCTTATTGGGGGGGTAGGGCTTATATTGCAGCCATCACCGACAGTCACGCTAGGTCTTATTTTCGGGGAAACAGGGTATGTGGAAAGAATGGGGGAGCAGTACTGAACAGCGTGCCACATTCAAGATCTAAGTCAGATTTAAATCTCATGTCTATGCTAAGTAGGGTTGCCACCTCATCCCTTTATAACGTACACATATTAATTACACGGGTTCTGTGACTGATTAAGATGGCAATTAAACTCACTTGGTGCCTTATCCGCATTAAATTAGCCTCAGAACCTGTGTAATTCATATGTGTAGCGGCATCCCCGACCTCCAGAGGCCTGAGGGTGACCTCCAAAGTCAGGAAGAGCTGACATCCTTCCTTGTAGTGTGGGTTATTAGGCATGGTGGGTGTAATGCAAGATAGAACAATTGGGCGCCAGTCACTTTTTGAATGCAAGCAAAAAAAGATTTATTGTCAGAACTGGTGGAGAGAGGGTTAGGGCCAGGATAACCTTATGCCGCGTACACACGGTTGGACTTTTCAACTACAAAAGTCCGACAGACTTTCAACTGACTTTTGGTGGACTTTCAACAGACTTTCTTTCTAACGAACGGACTTGCCTACACACGATCACACCAAAGTCCGACGGATTCGTACGCGATGACGCACACCGGACTAAAATAAGGAAGTTGATAGCCAGTAGCCAATAGCTGCCCTAGCGTGGGGTTTTTGTCCGTCGGACTAGCACACAGACGAGCGGATTTCTGGGTCCGGCGGAGTTACGACGTAAAGATTTGAAGCATGTTCCAAATCTAAAGTCCGTCAGATTTCTGGAAAAGTCCGCTGAAGGTCCGGTGAAGCCCACACGCGATCGGATTGTCCGCCAGATTTTACGAATTACTATTGCATCCGCAGATGCAATAGTAATTGGCAGACTCTGAGACAAAATAATGGGCAGACAGCTATACGGGTAGAGAGCCTTTAGGCTGGACGCAGCAATTGCATTTGTAGAACTGCTGCCTCCTATGGCAACTGAGTTTTCAACAGCCAATAGAGATCCATACAGGTAACTCACAGGAACCCGTTATAGATCTTCTCTCACATCTCACAGTATCCTACTGTAGATCTTCTCTCACATCTCACAGTATCCTACTGTAGATCTTCTCTCACATCTCACAGTATCCTACTGTAGATCTTCTCTCACATCTCACAGTATCCTACTGTAGATCTTCTCTCACATCTCACAGTATCCTTCTGTAGATCTTCTCTCACATCTCACACTATCCTACTGTAGATCTTCTCTCACATCTCACAGTATCCTACTGTAGATCTTCTCTCACATCTCACAGTATCCTACTGTAGATCTTCTCTCACATCTCACAGTATCCTACTGTAGATCTTCTCTCACATCTCACAGTATCCTACTGTAGATCTTCTCTCACATCTCACAGTATCCTACTGAAGATCTTCTCTCACATCTCACAGTATCCTACTGTAGATCTTCTCTCACATCTCACAGTATCCTTCTGTAGATCTTCTCTCACATCTCACACTATCCTACTGTAGATCTTCTCTCACATCTCACAGTATCCTTCTGTAGATCTTCTCTCACATCTCACACTATCCTACTGTAGATCTTCTCTCACATCTCACAGTATCCTACTGTAGATCTTCTCTCACATCTCACAGTATCCTACTGTAGATCTTCTCTCACATCTCACAGTATCCTACTGTAGAACTTCACTGAGCTCCCGGTCTCTCACGAGACTATAAGATCCCAGATGTTACTGGATCCCCTGAGCTCATCCACAGCTATCCCGCTGTACACTCATCAAGCGTCACCCCTGCTAACCCGATGTCTACCTGGCTTGGCACTCTGCTGAAGCTTTCCCACTTCTTCACTGTCCCCGGCTGGTGAAAAGACTGCTCTGGTACTTCTTTGGACTTCCATACACTGGCCTCTGATAACAGGAATGGTTGTCCCTTGCTGGCGACTATTCCTCCCTTTACCTCTGGCCTTGATCATCACTTGCCCCTGGTGAAAGGAGTGGTCGTCCCTTGTGGCAACTGTTTCTCCCTCACTGCTGGCAACGATCCAGTTCCCCCGGTCTGGTGGAACCTCTGCAACTTTGTTGAGCTTCCAGCCTGAAGCCCCAACCCCGCGCTGCTTCTCTCAAACCTGAATAGGCTTCAGACAGCCTAGCAGCCAGGTGCTCCCGGCATGGGCCTCAGGCTTCTGGCCTAGCAACCCAGAGCCTTGCAACATATGTGTCTACTCAGACAGCCGTCCAGGTGGCACAGAACCTCGATCACCTGACTCCTCCGAAATAAGTGGGCTCTCCATGCAGGCCAAGGGACCAAAGAATACCCCTGCCAATTGGCTGAGACAACCCATTCACTCCTAGTCTAGATTCACTGTGCCCTTGTCATTCTAATGCCACCTAGTGACAGAAGAGAGAGGGGCATCAAATCCAGAGTTAGAGTCAGTGAATCCCCTATTATTCAGCCAGGCTAGTTACCACCTAGCAAGCTAAATTTGTTAGCAACCCCGCTTACAACCAGGGTGCTACATCTGTGTTCGGGATTAAAGGGATGAGGTGGCAACCCTAATGCTAAGCAGCCAGGGAAGGTGACACTTATGACCTAACAGAGCCTAGCATAAGACACCTTTGACAAATAGCAGAGAAGATACGTGGACTGCAGAGACATCACAAACTGAACTTTTCTAAGGCCCTGTCATAAATGGCCAAGTCATAAATAGTCTTGTATGTAGCATTATACATCTGTGATGCTAGGGTTTATTCTTCTCTATACTGACCTACAGCTGAGCTACAGTTACACTATATTACCAAAAGTATTGGGACGCCTGCCTTTACACGCACATGAACTTTAATGTCTTTCCAGTCTTAGTCTGTAGGCTTCAGTATTGAGTTGGCCCACCCTTTGCAGCTATAACAGCTTCAGCTCTTCTGGGAAGGCTGTCCACAAGGTTTAGGAGTGTGTCTATGGGAATGTTTGACCATTCTTCCAGTTGCGCTTTTCTGAGGTTAGGCACTGATGTTGGATGAGAAGGCCTGGCTCACAGTCTCTGCTCAAAGGTGTTCTATCGGGTTGAGGTCAGGACTCTGTGCAGGCCAGTCAAGTTCCTTCACCCCAAGCTCGTTTATCCATGTCTTTATGGACCTTGCTTTGTGCACTGGTGCACAGTCATGTTGGAACAGGTAGGAGCCATCCCCAAACTGTTCCCACAAAGTTGGGAGCATAAAATTGTCCAAAATGTCTTGGTATTCTGACACCTTAGGAGTTCCCTTCACTGGAACTAAGGGGCCAAGCCCAACCCCTGAAAAACAACCCCCACACCATAATCTCCCCTCCACCAAATGATTTGGAGGGGTGGCCCAATACTTTTGGCACCATAGTGTGGATGAGCGAGTTTGGGGTGGAGGAACTTGACTGGCCTGCACAGAGTCCCGACCTCAACCTGATAGAACACCTTTGGGATGAATTAGAGCAAAGACTGGGAGCCAGGCCTTCTCGTCCAACATCAGTACCTGACCTCATAAATGCGCTTCTCGAAGAATGGTCAAACATTCCCATAGACACACTCCTAAACCTTGTGGACGGCCTTCCCAGAAGAATTGAAGCTGTTATAGCTGCAAAGGGTGGGCCAACTCAACATTGAACCCTATGGACTAAAGCCTAATACACATGGTACGATTGTTGGACAACGGAGCGTCTGATTTATGTCAAAAGGGCGTGTGCCATGATCTTTTCTTGCATACTAACGTTACACAATTGTGGTGCCCCAAACACGAACGTAGTGACGTACTACGAGAAATTTCAGCTCTTGAGCCCCACCATTTGGGCCCCTTCTGATAATTCTGTGTTTGGCGAGCATTGATTGCGAGCATGCGTGTTTGTACTTTCGACTTTTGTGTGACAGATTTGTCTACTAACCATACGAAAATCAGATGTCAAGCCGTTATCCGCCGAAAATTTACTAGCCTGTCATCCAACATTTGTTGGCCGAAAATTGGACAACAATTGGAGCGTACTAACGGTAAGATTTTAGGACAACAGTCAGCAGACAATCCCCTGCCAACAATCATACCGTGTGTACGAGGCTTAGAACTGGGATGCCATTAAAGTTCACGTGTATGTAAAGACAGGCGCCCCAATACTTTTTGGTAATATAGTGTCTGTTTCATACACTCTCTATAATTCTTACAAAACTGAAGCTACATTCCTAAAAAGTGGTTACATGAATGTGATATGAGAAACATTTTCGTGCTTGTCCCATCAGATAACTTTCCATGAACTGTCGTGATCAGCTCTCGAAAGCTGTGCACTAACGATCAGATCATCGTACGATCCGTTTAAAATCGTTATTTTTTCGCACGATTTTTTGATCGTGTGCAGGAGCCTCTTCTTGCATGGATTATGATCCTCGGTGCTACCAGGATCTCATAAAAAATAAAGAATAAAAAAAAAAGAAAAAAAAAAAAAAAGGACCACAAGATCACTTTTGCTTCAATGCCGCCGGCAGAAGGTAAATTTCTTTTTAACCTTTTTCTTATGGTGTTTTTTTTTTGTCAACATTTCATGCAATGTTTTTACATGGAGGAGGGTACATTAGAAGAATAAAAATGAAATATGTGATTTCTAGACATTCCAGTAAGTAGTATTACGAAATCCTAAGTAAGGATAATAAAATATGTCATGCAGCTTCTAACTCCAGGGCCCAATCTGTGTTCTTTCTACATGTCCTGCAGCAACACCTAGTGGTACACTAGAGTTACTACATCATTTGGTACAAACATAGCCGCCCTGGTCGCTACAACTTCTAAACACAAAAGATATTACGTTTCATCTAAGGAAGCTTCTTGAAGAGAGGATTGTGGTCACTGCCTTCCGCCAGCTATAGATCATGAAGAATTGGCCAGGCCCGGTTATGAGGGAGGAAATTTGACAAATTTGGAGAGGATCCCGTCATAGGTGTGTGTACAGTCTATTGCATTAGGGAACGCACCTCAAAGCTCCAACACATATGTAAAGCTCCCAACTGTCCCTAATTTTGAGGGACTGTCCCTGACTTGGAGCAATGGCCATTTGTCCCTCATTTTGGTCCGATCTATATAGATAGATAAAAAGTACATTTTATATACATCAAAAAGTGTTTCCCAGCGCTAAACCTTTCATCTGATTTCTAAATGGCTGCATTTGTAAATTCCAAATGCCAATATAAAGGAATAGTAGTGGTAAAATTTCGGGTTTAACCAATCTTGTATTTTTTGTACAATTCTCCTTTATGGGGGCGTGGCAAGGGGTGTGTCCTATGTCTGCATACTTTTGCTGATAGGTGTCCCTCATTCTCATCTCAAAAAGTTGGTGTGTGTGTGAGCTGACTGTGTCAGTAGAGCAGGGAACAGTGTCAGTAGGGCAATTAATGGTGCAAGTAATTTTTATTTGTATTATTTTATTTTTTATTATTTTTTACAATTATTTTTTTTTTTTGACAATTTTTTTTTTTAGGAGCCCCATTAAGGGTGAAATAATAGGAATTTAAACGGGGGGGGGATGTGTGCCACACAGGGTGATTAGGGTGTGCCTATGGATCCTGTTAAAATTCAGGGGTCTGGCTTGGCTTGCCATTCATGCAAAACTTTAAGGCTGCATTCACATGGGCGTTTAGCCAGGGTGAAAATCCCACAGGCAAGAATCTACTGAATCCTGGGGCTGTGATTGAAGTTTTAAAAAGGGCCGTTTTTTCGGGAGCAGTGATTTTAATAATGCTTAACGTGAAACAATAAAAATATAATAGAAAGAATAAATTACCGTGCTTCACAAAAAAAATCAATCAAAAGCTGCAGTCTCAATTTTTGAGGCATAAACAAATAACAAATAATAAAACAAGAAAAATGAACTGCGCTAAACCATAAGTGAAAATAATGTGCAATAAAAAATGAAATATATATGTATAATGACAGATATCCCTGAAGGACACACATATGACAATAAAGTTATCAGAAAAAAATAGTCCTGAAAGTTCAGATATAATAAAGTGAACGAAAAATATTTTTAAATCCCAAAAGAGGAATGAAAAGTTCCAAAGAACACAGATGGTATCCAATAATGAGTGCAATGAAGTTCATCAAATATCACCAAGTGAAAAATCCACCACCAGAGGGGATGCACGCTTACCAGAGGCAAGCTGTAAAACAGCCTGTATTGAAATCGGTATCCATTCGATGGAGGCGTCCTAATCCAACCTCACAGTGGGAGGGAGAAGGCAAGAAGGCTCCGTCCAGTGGATAAGGACGATCAACAAGGAGGACCCA
>JBBGZY010003279.1:112500-127500 GCA_037952925.1 Lithobates clamitans
CAATATAACAAAGAGTGAAAAATGTAAGGGGGTCTGAATACTTTCCGTCCCCTCTGTATATTACAGTGGGGAGAACAAGTATTTGATACACTGCTGGTTTTGCAGGTTTTCCTACTTACAAAGCATGTAGAGGTCTGTAATTTTTATCATAGGTACTCTTCCACTGTGAGAGACTGAATGTAAAACAAAAATCCAGAAAATCACATTGTATGATTGTTAAGTAATTAATTTGCATTTTATTGCATTACATAAGTATTTGATACATCAGAAAAGCAAAACTTAATTTTTGGTATAGAAACCTGTGTTTGCAATTACAGAGATTATTCACCCCTTGGGAGTCCCGACTTCCATAGAGCCCATTGGAATGCCTGACTAAAGAGGTTATTGGAGGCGTTGGGAAGACCTGAAGGCCCGGTCCGAGTACAGGCCACAAGCTTGCACAGCTCGTCCAGTTACCATCATTGGTGTGAGGGGGACCCAAAGGCCCTGGCCGGGTATAGGTCACAAGCTTCCATAGCTTGTCTAGCTGGTAAGCCTCCAGTTCACATGGTGGTGGATTCACAGTGTCTCACAATAGGAACATTCTCCACAGGGTGTCTTTATACTCAGACTCTCCGTTTGAACATAATCCTTTATGCAAAGACTTTATTCAGTGATGCCGCAGGGATTTTTATGTTAATTTTTCTCACAGGTTTACCATTACTGGACATTTGTTCACCATTTAATCACATGCCAAATTGGATTATTTTTCACTTAATATTTTTCCATAGATGGGTGTTCACTGGATCATATACACTTATATTGTTTTCTTTGCAGGTCAATCTCAAGTATTACTATTATATGTGTTTATTTGATTGGCATATGTTTTTCTACTTTATTGTTTATGTTCCCCTTTTTTTTTTTGTAGCGCAGCTCTTTTTTTTCTTTTTATTCCTAGTTTGGTGTGTATTTCACTTCGACTTGCTGCTTTTCTAATTTTTTTATTTACCAGCGCAGTTTTTTTTTTTCTTCTATAGGCTTTAAAGTGTAACTCCACTTTCGTAGGGAAAAAAAATAGCAAATAAAGAAAAAAATAATATAGCGCATATAATTTCAACACTAATTATTTTGTAATTGATATTAAAAATGACCTTTCCTTTTCAATCTGCAGCCAATGTAATTTTCTGAGAATGCATTGCAATATGGCTACCTGGAGTTTTCTGTACACGGAATGGACCGACCACGCCCCAGAAACATCATTTCCTGCTTGTGTGATTGGCTCATCAATTTTCCCAGAAGTCTGCCTAAGATACAAGTCAGATTTCAGGCATCCTCTGCAACAAAAATGTCATTTTTCGAGAGATATTTTCAATAGGTACACCATCTAAAGGGATGCAGGCCCAGCAGATTTCCTCATTAGTGCCCTGCAGCTCCACACCCGACGGTTAATTATGAAACCCCTCCCATTAGACCCACTCAGTACAGAGCCACAGACAAACACACATGGATTTCTTCAGAGTAACAGAAGGTAGGAATCTGCAATAAAGCTTGTTATAACCCTTGCAATATACATAGATCACCCAGAGAGGAATGTTTTTTTTTTTCCTCAACAAAAGTGGACTTACGCTTTAACTAATGTTCCCTGTAATAGATTAATTTCTATGATCATCAGCTCCATCTAGTGGCCACAATACAGTATAGTTTACCATGGAAGTATTTCAGAAAACTGCACTGCATTTTGGCCACTAGAGGCCATATCATAACTTCTTAGACTACATTCACATGGGCGCAGCCCCCGATGTGAATTACTAGAATCCCGCTGGTGGTACTAAACATTGCCTAAAAGGGCCAGTTCACATTTGTGAGGTGCAAATGCAGATATACACTGGGTAATCTAGAACAGCGTTTCTCAACTCCAGTCCCCAAGGCACCCCAACAGGTCATGTTTTCAGGATTTCCCTCAGATGAAACAGCTGTGGTAACTACTAAGGCAGAGAAACTGATCAAATCACCTGTGCAAAATAATGGAAATCCTGAAAACATGACCTGTTGGGGCGCCTTGAGGAATGGAGTTGAGAAATACTGATCTAGAAATCCAGTGAGCTTGCAAATTCTTGACATTACTGCAGTGTTATCTTAAGTCCTGTTATCAGTCCTGCTTATCGGGGTTCACCCCAGAACTACAGAACACCACTCTGTATGTTGTTGAGGTAAGAAGATGGGGAGGTGTTCTGGCGTCAATAGCTAATAGCATTATTGGAGAGAACTTTGCAAAATGTACTTTAAACATCTAGGGCAGTGATGGTGAACCTCGGCAACCCAGATGTTTTGGAACTACATTTCCCATGATGCTCAACTACACTGCAGAGTGCATGAGCATCATGGGAAATTAGTTCCAAAACATCTGGGGTGCCAAGGTTCGCCATCACTGATCTAGGGCTATAAAAGGGTTGAATGTGTGCCTAGCCAGTGTTTTTTGTGTACTAAGTGTGCTGTTTTTACTAAGGGATGCGATCTCCGGTGACAGGACAGAGCTCCGTAGTTTTCCTCCTTGCTGACTAGCGGATGCCGGCGGTCATCTATTGGCCGGCAGCCGCTGATCGGTTTGTGCAGCGTCTAATCACAGCACAGCTGGCGTGCCCCTCCCCAAAAATGCTGGATTATGTACTAGGTAAGTGATCCAGCACAGGAGAGCCGCTCTGCTGCCGTACTCCTATGTGAGGCTGTCGGCAAACGGTCAAAATATCGTTTTTGGTTTTTTTTCCTCTAGGGTTCTAACCGCACCAGATACATAAAGGAAAGAGAAGGGCGCCTCTAAGTGCAGTGGTTAAAAGATTTATTACGGGCACAATGGGATTAAAAACACTTACAAGATAGTAAGAGGTCATAGGCATATAATAATTAGTTCTCCTGCGGATCGCTGTAATCCTCGTCTGTCTGGGTGGGGTGGGGGCCGTTCTGCAGCTGTCAGAGTCCCTGGTTACGTGGATTGGCGCATCTTCACCTCCTCACCAATCCACATAACCAGGGACTCTGACAGCTGCAGGACGGCGCTCTCTCTCTCCCCCAGACAGACGAGGATTACAGCGATCCACAGGACTAATCATTATATGCCTATGACCTCTTACTATCTTGTAAGTGTTTTTAATCCCATTGTGCCTTTAATAAATCTGTTAACCACTGCACTTAGAGGCACCTCCAGAGCTGCTTCTTCTCTATAAAGTGCTGCCTTCAGTGCCATCTCTCCATTGCTACTAAGGACCGGATACCCAACCTCACCCCCATCTCTACCCCACCAGGTACAGCCTATTAGGAACGTTATGTGAAATTTAACTTTTTTTTTTTTTTTTTAATACATTTTATATTTTGTTAGATTTAAGAACAGATCTGTGGGCATGTGCTAGTAGTATGTATGTGGTTGTGTTGAGAAATGTTTTTTAAATTGCTGTTGTAAAGAGTACATGGATTATTGTCATTGTATACATACAATGAAAATTAAAGTATAATCTTATCACAGGCTCTGACTAATGATTTTTTTTTCTTTTGAATTTCCTTGAGTATTCTACCCGTGTACTGTTCTAAGCAAAAGTGAAAGAAAATCCCCCAATTTTTTGTTGTTACCAGAACAGGAACAGAGTGTAAGTTTTCCACCAATTGTGGTGACAACCAGATATTCACTTTACTTCCTGTTTTGGCTATTAGACAGGAAGTGAAGGAAAATCTCCTGAATGGGACATAGATGGTTATAACCGGCACTTGCTCTCTTATTCTACTTTAACATTAAAGAGGATTTTCTGTCATTTTGGAAAAAAAAAATAAGTCAGCAGTTACAAATACTGTAGCTGCTGACTTTTAATAAAGAGACACTTACTGGTCCAGGGATTCAGAGCTGTCCTCATCCAAGCTAGTTCTTCAGGTCCACAGCAGGGCCATGTTGACTGTGGGAAGCTGGCTGTGACTTTTTGCAACTTTACAGCCACCTCCCCACTGCCAATGTGCAAGCCATGCTGTGCCCTGTGGATGGTCCTGCAGCCTGTGACATGTCCCGGGAGGTTGTGGATGAGGAGAACGTCTGCTAGATCACCTTGGTGATGCTAGTGGAAGGGAGGTTACCTGACAAAACTAGGTACCCACTCTACACCCCCCCTCCCCCAAAAAAAAGTTCCAAAAGTGGAAGGAGGGATGAAGGGGTGTCTAGGATCAGCAGAACTCCCCTTCAGGGGTGAAGTTCCAGTTTAAGCGAGCTTAAATTATGGAAAGGCAGCAGGAGAGTCGCCAGCATACGCAGCACACTAGGACCAGTGCCTTGGAAACAATTCATAGTTGTAGAATAATAATAATCACCATTATTACAAAATTCTTAAAGTCTAACTCCAGCTTTTGGACCATGTTACATCCGTGTATAGGGTGTATAGTGGTGAAAAAGGAGGACCCCACAACCGAACCACTGAACAATAAAAAGCACATCTGCTTCTTCCCCTAAGGTGTCCCAGAAGAAGAACTTCTCAATGGCCAGCAGGATCATGAGCATTATGGTGGACACTCACTTCAGGGCTGTGTAGTGTGGTGTACGGACCTCTACAAAAAGCGGCAGAACAGGGCATCGCGGCTATTATGTGCAGTGTGGTTTGGAGAAGTGGCCAAGATATTTGGAGTTCGTCCACCTTTACATTTTTTAATGGAACTTGAACTTACCCTTTAGGCTGGGTTCACACTGCCACATAGAGCGTCCCTGTTCACCCTGTAGTCCCTGTTCACCATTTCAGGTTCGACTTCAATCCGAATTTTTGGCTGAATTCGGACCTGAAACGGACCAGAATACACACAAGACTCCTGTGCAATTCGCACAGGAGCAGCTCCGGAGAGGTGTGAACCAGCTCCATAGAGAGCCGGTCACAATCTCCTGACATGCGAATTGGATGCGAAGAAACCCACATCCAGTTCGCAATAGTGTGAACCAGGCCTTAAGGTTTTATGAGAGGACAAACATGGATTTGTGAGCGCATTAGGCACACAAGGTTATTTTAATTCTGTGGCCGACATGCAGAAGTAAATAAACCGACACTGCTAAGACATCTAGGCAAATGTTTCTTACTTCCCAGAGTGATTTGTGATTAGCGAGGAGCCCGAGGTTTGACTTCATCCCTTCTCTACGGGAAAGTTCAAAGTTTACTTTTCCTAGCATCCCCCCCCCCCCCCCTGAATCCTAGGACTCATAGCAGCTGTAGAGGCGGCTACGGCTCTTTTTGTACCACCGATTACGAGGTTACCAAACCTCATTTTCACTTCTGCATGGACTTTCCAAATGTAAAACCAAGAAAGCGCAGCTTATACTTGCGGCTCTTTTGCTTTTGATGTGAAATAATCTGATTTACTTACTTTTTTTTGCATCCACCTCCTGGTTCCAGGAAGGTACTAGCCCTGGCCGCACAGATGCTCCCTGGGAAGGCAACATCACTAGAGCCTTCAGGGAGATCCTGTATTATGCTGCAAGATCTGTGTTCCGACATCATGTGCTTCATCTCGAACATGCGTCAGACAGCATTAAAGTTTCTCCCAGGGATCTCGCAGGAAGCATTTCACATCACATCAGGTGCCCCCAGAGCGCCCCCTTCTCATCAGGTGCCCCCATCAGAGCGCCCCCTTCACATCAGGTGCCCCCATCAGAGCGCCCCCTCCACATCAGGTGCCCTCATCAGAGCGCCCCCTTCACATCAGGTGCCCCCATCAGAGCGCCCCCTTCACATCAGGTGCCCCCATCAGAGCGCCCCCTTCACATCAGATGTCCCCATCTGAATGCCCCCTTCACATCAGAATGCCCCCATGCTCCCTTGTATTGGGAGATTGCTACTCACAGCATGTCCTTCCTCTCTCCGGTCAAGTGACAAGTCATGACAGGGGGAGACAGAAAGGAGGACACAGTCAGCCCCGCTTCCTCAGCAGTGCAGTACAGTACCTGAGGACAGTTCTGTCTCAGCTCAAGCTCTTTTCTACACAATGCAGGCTGGGAGGGAGGAGAAAGCCGAATCCTCCCTTCAGCAGCAGCTATTGGCCGCTGCTCATTCTGACAGGAGTGAAACTGCAGTTACTCCTGTCAGTAAGGAGTGGAATGGGCACCCAAATCGGCAGCGCTCCCCTTCAACACAGTGAATGGGGCAGGTGCCCGCTTGGCTACCCCCCTAGGCACTGCGCATTCCCGGCATTGGTCCCTGGGTGGACACTGCCCTAAAGGTTCATACAGCTAAATGCACTATCCAACCTCATCAGCTGTCAGACTCTCCTAGAGCTTGGACATAATGGCTGCACTGGATACCTGTGCCCTTCACCTACAGCTAAACGCCAGAGCATCATGCACCAGGGCTTAATGCCCAGTATGCATGGGGGGGGTCTTAATATGCCACACTTGCCCCATGCAGCAAAGTATCACAAAGAAAATGCATGTAACACAAAGAGGATTACCAAAAAAGACCACATTTATACACCAGATTTTATTGTTAATCCTCACATCCTAATATTTGTAGCAAAAAAAAAAAAAGATAAAAAATAAAGCGTTTTAAAACCTGTGGAGCTCTTTAAAACAACACAGAAAGATCATTTTACATCCAAAAAGACAAAATATATTACGAATCAAGGCAAAAAAAAAAAATATTTAAAAGATTGGGAGGGGACAAAGAGGGGACAGGTGCGTCACCTGTTTGTGCGAATAGAAGGACATGACAGTGTCCCACCCTGGAAAATTCACATATTAGAAGCAAAATGAGCCGCTTCCTCAGAGGAGCCAGTGACAGCAGATCTAGGCTTGTCCTGCTGCAAGGCGGAACAAGACATGTTGGCAGTTCGAAGACTCCCTGAGACCACGCAATCCCCCCGCGCTCCTCCTTTATCAGCAGGAATTGAAGCGTCGCACCTTCGTCTCCCTCAGTCGGGTTTAAAAAAATAAAATCGATAAAAGAATAAAATTAAAAACTCCAGTAAAATCACAATGTTATGAGTTATCCTCATTAACTGGCCTTGAGATCCATCCCCCGAGGATTTGATCTTACACCTCTGCCTCTCCTGTTTATTCACAGCGTTTATGTCCTACATAAAATTAAAAAAATAAAAATTGGCGGGGCAGGGGGAAAGTGCAGGGTGGCAGTGCAGCATACGGTGTGCCATGAGTGTACCGATCCGCCTGGGGAGATATACAAAATTGACAAAAAAAAAAAAAAAAAAAATTTTTTAAAAAACCACATGGATCAACACACTAAAAACTGTGTGAAGGTTGTGTGTGCAGATCACTCATGCACACAGCGATGACAGTTACACATGTTCGTATATGCATGATTGGGTATGTATTCTGCAACATATTGGGTGTGATCACCACTTATTTACAATGTCTACCCCCCCCCCGAACCTACATGTATATTTCCTATAGGTCCTATCATATGTACAACCCCCCCATACTGCATATGCTTGCCGTTTCCAATGTATATATAGAGACTTTCAAGTATATGACGGTGTACAGATATGACATCACAATACAGAGTACACCAACATGTACCACAACCTCCATCACAGTGCCTGTGCAGCAATGTGTACACTCTATTGTCCCCACCATTGTGTTGTGCGAGTCCCTATGTACATACACACACGTATGTGCTTCCTGCTCCTTCGATACACATTGTGTGTGTAGTTGTGTAAGGTCTCCGCTCAAATGAAAAAAAAAAAAAAAAAAAAAAGGGAGGGAATGAAAGCCATTTGTGGAAAAGGGGGCGGAGTCTCCAGTGGCAATGGGGCCCAGCCTCTAAAAGCAAGGCTAGCAGTATGCTTCATCATCTTCCTTGTCATCGTGCAACCCCTTGAGTCTTAGACGCGCGAAATCTTCAAAGACAATGTCATCATCCTGAGGGTAACTGAACAGAAAAAAAAAAATCATTTAGAAAAAGGTAACAGGTACTTTGATTCGCCTCCATAATCTGTTAAGCCATTACCTGTTCAAGCACAATGCAAGCATCTAAACAGGAACTTATTCATTCATATGCTTTCCACTGCACTCAGCAAAGCTGCCAAGCACATGTATACACATCCCTATTCATGGAACCCTATAAGCAGCTGGGAAGGTGGTGTGCTAGGACTGATACAGGCAGGAACACAAGCAGCCTCTTACATAGCTGCAAAAGTAACTCGTGCTTAAAAAGAGGAGTTCCAGCCTGGGGGAAAAAAAAATAAAAAATTAAGTCAGCAGCTAAAAATACCGTAGCTGCCGACTATTGTGGTAAAGCGCTGCTAGTTTTAGTATTAGCAGCGCTTTACTGCTGTAATAGTAGCGCTTTTCGGCTGCTAGCAGGGCGCGTTTAACCCCCTGCTAGTGGCTGAATAAAGGGTTAAAAGCACCGCTGCGCTTGATTTCAATGGGCAGGGGTGGTGGAGGAGCTCTGTATACACCGCTCCCGCACCGCCCCTGCCTATTCCGACAGCGTGGAAATCTCCCAGCTGTCAGAATAAAATAGCTCAGCAGGACTGCTGCTGGTTGAAGGACAAAAAAACAAAACTGATTACTGTATGGGCTGCCTGACACAGGACTTAGGGAAGCAAGGAAAGAAAAGCATGTGCTGTTGGGGCCAGAGGTGTTGAGAAATAGTGCGGGATATGAAAGAAAAAAAAACAAAAAAAAAAAAAACAAACATTCATACTCACCTAGGTGGATGCAGCATTAATCCAATGCTGCATCTGTCCCCCCGCCACCTCTACACCAAGAGCTGAGCAATCAAAGGCAGCGGATCGCTCTGCTCTCGGTTTTCAGTGAGTAGAGAGCTGGGGACTGTCAGTCACCGCTTTGTGTTCTCCCCCTCCAGAGATCACTGGAGCGCCACACTGTGGAGGGGGCTCAGTGTGTGCGGCTGGCTCAGCTGCCGGTCAGGCATTTGAGTGGATCCTGACATTCAAGTCTGGATCTCGCCAGAGCCTGGACCGGCTGTGTGACGTCAGCTGGCAGTGCATTACTGTCACCCACAGTAGTAGTAGGGCAAAAGGAGGTTTTTTTTTTTTGCAGTGGGGTTCCCCTTAAAACACGTACCAGGCCCGATGTGCTGGTATGGATTAGAGGGGACTCCACGCTGTTTTTTGTTTTTTTCCTCAATTTGTATTCACAACTGATGACGTGCGGTTCAGAAGCGTTCCCATAGAAGGCAATGAGCCTGGAATTCGCATCTGAACCGCACCGCAGTGCTCAGAAAATGCACAGGACGCTTTAAATGCGCACTTAAATCGCACTGCAGATATGTGAACCGGCTCTATAGAAAGCCGGTTTGGTTCACATGTCATGCGGATCGGATACGATTTAAAAAAGCATCCAATTTGCATATACGTGAACAGAGCTTTAAATGAACCCATTGCATTGCATACATAAACAAGGCACAGGCTTAAGGTAAATATTCTAGTAGATACATATTAAAGATATAACGGTTTGAGGTTGATTTTGACTTTTATTTAATTTCAGAAACTATAGTTCTATATCGTATTTCACTAACACTTTTTATGGGGTGCTGCCATGACACTCAATTTGCCAAGCATGTTGGGCATCCTACTAAGAAAGCTTCGTCTTGTTTGCACAATTTGGGTCCCTAGCCCTACTCTATGAAGCTACCACACCCTGTACTGACAATGGTCAAAAAGCCTGAAACAGCTGTATGGAGTTTGGAATAAATGGTTGTATAGTATTAGAATATAATTGTACTATAAACTTGCAGCTCTGGTTGATGTGCATTGTTGAGACGCGAAAGACGTGTTTTGTTAGTTTTCTGTCTTTTTTATTTTTTTATGTATTGAGTGGTTTATCTATGTCTTCTTTTTATGTATTGAGTGTTTTTTCTCTTTTTGTACAACCTTTATTTGAAAATCAATAAAAACAAAAAACACACACAGCAGCTCTGGCTGATGGGGCATAAAACGGAAAATTGTATACTCACCTTTCCGTAATTTTCCTTTCCTGTCGCATCTTCATGGCAGCATACACGTTGGGTTGTGACTCCGCCTCCACAACCTGATAGGACCACATAGCTATAAATTAGAGAGTAGACACCTGCCCCAGTATTCTCTGTAAATATATACACATGTCATCTCAGAGGGTGGGTGATTGTATGCTGCCATGAAGATGCGACAGGAAAGGAAAATTACGGAAAGGTGAGTATACAATGTTCCGTTTTCCTGTCGCATCATGGCAGCATACACGTTGGGGAGTAACTCGCCAAACTGGGTGGGAATGCAAAAATCAAATTTATTGACAAGAAACAGAAGAATTGGCCTGTATGACGGCCCTCCCAAATTCAACTGCTGCTAAGCGTGCAGCGTCTATTTTATAATGGGAAATAAAGGTGTTTCTCGAAGACCAAGTGGCCGCTCTACAAATGGTTTCCGCTGAAACTTTACAGTGAGCTGCCCATGAAGTAGCCATTGCCCTGGTGGAATGCGCTCTAAGATCTTCCGGAATCTGCAAGGTGCTTAAGGAGTAGGCCTTCTTGATAGTTTTCACGAGCCATGAGGCGATGGTACGGGCAGAAGCTGCCTGGCCCTTCCTGAACCCATGTGTCGACAGAAACCTCTGACATTTCTTGTTCTCTGGTGTTGCTGCGAGGTCTATGTCTGGATGACCCCATGTCTGGCATATGAGGGCGAAGGCCTGTGGGCTTAGACACCACTCGTTGTTGGAAACGAATGTCCTGCTGAGAGAGTCTGCCAGTTTGTTCTGAACTCCCGGAATATAGGCCGCCTTCAGGTCCCGCAGGTTCAGTTGAGCCCATCGCATCACCGTACCAACTTCCCGCATCATGGAGATGCTCTTGGTACCCCCCTGCCTGTTGATGTAGGCCACAGCCACTCGGTTGTCCATTTGGATGAGGACCTGTTTCCCTCTCAGAAGTGAGCTGAATGCCAAGAGGGCTTGGAAGGCTGCCTTCATCTCTAGGACGTTTGACACTACATCCCTGGTTTTGAAGTGCCAGCGGCCCTGAGCTGCATAATGTAGGTAGTGTGCCCCCCATCCCTCCAGACTGGCGCCTGAAGTTACCACCTCCTGATGGAGGATGACCATCTGTTTGCATCTGCTGAGGTTGTTGGGGTAAGTCCACCACCGTAGAGATAATCTGGCTTCTTCTGAGATGCGAATCGATTGGGACATGGACCATCCATCCCACTGGCACAGGAAGGAGGCTTGCAGAGGTCTGGTATTCCATTGCGCCCATCTGACCATTGGAATGGTTGCTGACAGGGACCCCAGCAGGCTGAGGTATGCTCTGGCTGGTAAGTATGATGCTGGAACCACATCTTTCACTTTCTGAATTAGAAGGGACAACTTCTCCCTTGGCAGTTCTACCGTGTTGGCTCGGGTGTCTAGTTCGGCTCCCAGGAAGACCATCCTCTGGGTTGGCTGAATGTTGCTCTTCTGCCAGTTGATTATCCAACCCAGACTCGTTAGGGTGGAAACTAAGATCTCGCGATGTTGCACGAGTGATTCCTGGCTGTTTGAGAGGAGAAGAATGTCGTCCAGGTAATGGTGGACCCTTAGACCCTTCTCCCTCAAAGAGGCTATTACTGGAAGCAGAACCTTTGTAAATGTTCTGGGGGCCGTAGAAATCCCGAAAGGGAGGCTTCGAAATTGGAAGTGTTCCTGGCCCACCGAGAATCACAGGAACTTTTGGAATGCCACGTGAATTGGTATGTGTAGGTAGGCGTCCTGGAGATCTATGGAGAGCATCCAGTCTCCTAAGTTTATGGCCTGAAGGATAGACTGCAGGCTTTCCATCCTGAAGGACTCCACTCTGATGGACTTGTTGAGTCTCTTCAGGTCTAGAACCGGCCCAAAGTCCCCTGACTTCTTTTTGATGAGGAATAGTGGAGAATAGAATCCCCTGCCTCGTTGTGCTGGCGGAACCTCTGTTATCGCTCGTTTTTGAAGAAGCTCTAGGACATAAATTAGAAGGGACAACCTCTTCTCCCCGGGAGGAGGAATACGGGTTGGACAGAATTGATCTCTTGGGGGTCGATTTTTGAAGGCCCATCTGTGGCCGAAACTGAGAGTGGCCAGGGTCCAGGTATCGTGTATGGCCCAGACCAGCTTGAAACTGGAAAGCCTTGCTCCTACTACTGCTGGCCGGATGGGCGCACCTTCAAAAAGGCTTCTGGTCACTGGGAGCGGGAGTCTTAGGCTTTTGGAATTTCATAAAAGAAGTTTGAGGGTTCTTCCAGTTCCTTCGGTACTCCTTCCCTGGTCTATACGCTTTCGCGTCTCTATACCTTTCTGGGAGATTCCGCTTAAAAGGAGGAGGTCTCTGTTTGGGCCTCCTATCTGAGGGAATGAGCCCGGATTTTCCACCCGTTACTTTGGAGATGGCCGTATCCAACTTTGTTCTGAAGAGGTGCTCACCGTCGAACGGAATACGGCACCAGTTAGACTTGGATGCCGGATCCGCCGTCCAGGGCTTCAGCCACAAAGCTCTTCTGGCCATCACTGAGGCCAACATAGACTTTGATGCAGACCTGATAGTGTCAACTGAGGCCTCAGCCACAAAATCACCAGCCAAGCTTAACTCTTGTAATGCCTTCACTATTTTCTCTTGGTCTGCCCCCTCTAATACCAGCTTTTCCGTGCTTGAAGACCAACTCGAGATGGCCCGTCCTACTGCCGCGAGTGCTATCGCAGGCCTGCATGCGCCTCCGGCCGAAAGGTAAGCCCGCTTAAGATCCGAGTCGATCTTTCTGTCAAGAACGTCTCTAAACGTTACCGCATCTTCTAGCGGGAGGGTAACATGCCTGGCGAGGTGCATTAAAGATGCGTCCACTACCGGAGGGGATACCAGAGGGTTCACTTTAGGCTCCTTGAGTGGGTACAGCTTCTGGAGTCTGTTGTTCAGACTAGATTTCTTCTCCGGGCTCTGCCACTCTTCTTTGATTAAATCTTCCAGTTCATCGATGAACAGAAAAGTTTCTGGTTCCTTGTTAAGCTGAGGAAAATATCTCCTTTGCTTTGGTTGGACTTCCTGGGGTTCCTCCCATCCTATTGCCTCCTTGACCGATTTAACAAACGGCTCTATAAGGCCAAAGTCGCATCCGGCCGACACCTCCAGGCCTTCATTATCAGATAGGGAGTCTTGCTCCTTTGATGTGCTGGCCCGGGCTGGAGAGGTAATGGTGGAGAGATCCACATCTGGTATTGAGGCCTGAGGGGCTGAGTCCCCAACTTCTGAGGCTCTCTCTCTTGTGGCCTCTTCCAGGCATCTCTGACAAACCAGCTTATCCGGAAGAGCCGCTGTACCACAAATCCAGCATGCGTTCCCGGCTGGACGGGAATGGCGTGCAGGGGAGCGGTGCCTGCGTGAGGACGACCTTCTGTGGCGGGATCGACCATGCCGAGAATGCGATCTGGAGCGGCTTCTTCTGCGGCTTCCTCTTGAGCGGCTTCTCCTATGGTAGGAGCGGCTCCGTCTATGTCTGGAGCGACTTCTCCTGCGTGAGGACTCTCTGTCTTGACGCAGACGTTCCTGAGGACCTGGTAGGGCTGACCAATTTAGGTAGCGTTAGAAGTGCTCTCTTTTTCAATCTTCACTACTTACCCTCTTCTTCCCCTCCTTGACCTAGTAGGCTGGCGGTGATCTGCTGGGGCAGCGGTCTCCATGGTGAGTGGGTTGGAAACCTGCAAGGAAAAGACAAGCAGCAAATGTAGAGACTGACCCAGACCTGGACAGGAGGGGGGGGGGAGAGACCCACCTTTGTAGAGCGTTTTTCTTTGCTATGGTTCGCAGAGCAGGCGACTGTAGCATGCAGCAACCATCAGCAGCCTCCACAGCAATGCTGTGGTTTTTAAATCTGCCGCCATTGGCGTCGGACGCTCGTGCATGCGCAGTAGCGCCGCGAGGTGCCCGGCGCCATCTTGGAGACTGGCAAATAGCATAGAAGCGCCCAAAGAGCCGTACTGCGCATGCGCGAGGACGCCGAGAACGCTCGGCGGTCCCACACAGCACTGCATGGACCACAGAGCCCAGCAGAACACCCACGGTATGTCAGAGAGGGGGGGGGGAGGAAGAGGGGGGGAATGGAGACCACTGCACACAATTAAGCCTGTTTAAGGCTTATTTTCCGAGGCCATACTGAGGGTTCCCTGGTCAATCCTCCAGCAAGCCTGTTTAAGGCTTTTGTGGGCTGTTGCACTTGAAGCCTGTTTAAGGCTTGTCTTCTGGCAAACAGTTTGAGTTGAGATGAGTGCCCCTGAGACCACCAGAGTGGGGCTCCTTCCATTTAGCTCGTTTAGAGGCTGTACAAGAAGGACTTCCACCCAGGAGAGGCTAGAACCTGGCTGGGGCGAAGCGGTAAGGGGGTGCTGATCCGTGCGTCCCGACAGGTGAGGAAAAATAAGAGAATACTGGGGCAGGTGTCTACTCTCTATTTTATAGCTATGTGGTCCTATCAGGTTGTGGAGGCGGAGTCACAACCCAACGTGTATGCTGCCATGATGTGACAGGAAAGTAATGATTTGCAAGGCTCTGTCCACTGTCCTGAAATGAGGAAATAACTCCCTTTTTTGGGTGTATGTGGTAGAATGAGTTATTAATTTTTACTGAGCTACACACTGATTAGGTTGGAGCACTTCTTTTTATTCCTTTAGCTCCTCCGTTATCTGTATGGTTATAGTATGTCCCTTTAGTCATCTCTGGGCAAAGCTCGGCAATATTTGGTACAAAGCCAAGTCAATCTCTGGTCTGGAGGCCCCACTGATTTCTTTCCAGCCTGTAAAACCGGTGACACCACTGAGAACATGAACCAGTAAAGTGTGAACTTACTTTGTTTCGAATTGTATGAGATTTGTGTCAACAGGCACATCTGTCTGAGGGAACTCTGGAAAGCAAAAAGAGATTGAGCACATGAGAAGCAAATACGGTGTGTTTTTACAAACTTAAAGACCCCATTTAACAATGGGGCGGTGCGAGCTTCAGCGGTAAAGCGCCGCTAGTTTTAGCGGCACTTTACCGTTGTTATAGCGGCGCTATT
>JBBGZY010003279.1:132500-158134 GCA_037952925.1 Lithobates clamitans
AACCTATGTATCCTCGTGCCAATGATTGTAATTGAAAATAGCTGGCTGACTCTTCTTGTACTGTGAGACCATCTCGGCACCTGAGTTTGAGGGATCGGTGAAACAAACAGCAGCAATAACTAGACACTTTACTGCCATCTACTACAAGAATGGCTTCTGGATGAACGAAGACAAACCGAGCTCATACAGGAAGGTGAAGCAGTGAATAGATCAAAGACACTAGCGGTAGATTTCTCTCCCGCAGCTTTGTTTCTGTGCCTCCTCACCTGCTTTTGAATACCTACACTTTGCTTTGTATGATTCATACAATGTCAGTTTGTGATCTCCAACATCTCACTGCTGATGTATCTCTGCTAACTTACTGACAAACTTCTATATATTGAGACATAACAATCAAAATGGTATGCTGATCTGCAGAAAAAAAGTTTGGAAAGATTGAATAGCTATGTTGCTTTATGACTGCAACCAATGTGGTTGATTTACTAAAACTGGAGAGTGAAACACTTGGTGCAGCTCTGCATGTTAGCCAATCAGCTTCTAACTTCAGCTTGTTCAATTAAGCTTTGGCAATAAAACCCGGAAGCCGATTGGTTTCTATGCAGAGCTGCGCCAGGTTTTGCACTCTTCAGTTTTAGTAAATCAACCCCAGTGTGTATATATCAACTGATTGCTTGACCACCATCTCATCTCATTCAGCTGAGCTTCTTCTATGTGTCACAGGAGTGCAATTTGTTTTGCACTCCTGTGACCCATTTTTAGCAGAGAGCGGTCTGAAGTCCGCTCTCTGCTGACGCCACCAAGATCAGTCCCAGCACTGCGTCATCCTGACTTCCGAAGTCTGGATCCACCAGGTGCCTGGCGGGGAGAAACCGCTGAGACGGTTGCTCCCCTCCCCTCCACAGCTCAGCGTTCCAGTGAGCGTGGAGGATCAGAGCAGGAGAGATGCTGAGTGACAGGCAGCAGCTCTCCGCTCGGGGTGAGAGAGGTGAGAGAACCGAGCCATTGGCGATGTTCGATGGCTCGGTTCTCAGTGAAGATGCGGCGGGGGACAGATGCAGCATCAGTCCGATGCTGCATTCACCGAGGTAAGTACGAATATGGGATAAAAAAAATCCCATACTTCTCTTTTAATCCTTTAACAGAATTAGCTACTAAGATGCATCTTTCAATTAATAGTTACCTCTGAATAACGGTGGCTGTGGTCTCCAGAGTGAGGTTTAGGCCTCAGACGTTTTTACAGCTGCTGTTTTTGGCTTCAGACGTTTATTTCTGCTGTCAATAAACTCCCCAGCATATCATCCTATGTGTCCATACACACATAGGCTATCATCAGTGCCGTTTTCTAGCTGAAAAAAACCCCCCAGAACTAGTGGGGTTTGAGAGAAGTTTTTCAGCTGTAAAAACGCTCTAACTCTGAAAAAAGCTGAAAACGTTTAAAAAAAAAAACGCCAAAAAATGCGGCTATTCGGCGCACGTTTAGGAGGTATTTACTGTACTGATAGGTAAGCCTTATTATAGGCTTACCTATAGGTACAACTTGAAAATGGAGGTTTACAACCACTTTAACCCTTTCATGACTAAGCCTATTTTTGACATTTGGTATTTACAAGTTAAATCCGTATTTTGCCTGCTATTTAGTAGGCTGCTGAGACAGTAGGAGAGCGGTGAGGTGGTGAGCAGACCCCGCTGTCAGAGCAGATCCACAGATGCAGAGGACGATGAAGCAATTGAGTGAATCCCAGGTGTATGCAAGGAGGGGGGTCCCGTTGTCAGACAAGCTCTGGTTTGGGATGGCAGTGTGTGCCCGGCTACGTTGGGTATCGCTGACGGAGGAGGAGGTCAAGGTGGAGGAGGCACTCCGCTCTTTGCTGCAGCTGCCACCTGAGATCCTGGTGGAAATCTTCTCCTGCCTGCCTGGGACACAGCTAATCCTCTTGGCCCTGGTGTGCTGCAAATTTCACCAGCGACACCATCTAGAGGAGCTGTAGGACTGGTGAGATCCGGGGGGGGGGGGGGGGGGGGGGTTGGTAAACCCAACATGTGTGTGAGGGAGTTGTGGGATCTGAGTGAGGGTGTGATCAGAGGGGGGAGTGGGTATCTGGGGTTGTGCCATTAGGTTGGTGGTATGTGGGGGGGTATAATCAGGGTGGGGGTATGTATTCAGGTGGGGAGTGTGATCAGAGTGTGGGTATGTGGGGGTATCTGGGGAGGTGTTATCAAAGTAGGGAGTATCTGGGCGAGGTGGGATGCGATCAGAAGGGCATACACTGGGGTATGTTTGTGGGGTGGATTCCTCTGGGGTAGGTGGGATAAACTAGAGGGTATATATATTAGGGTGGAGGATATCTGCTGGGGCTTGTATATCCAGGGCCGGTGCCAGCTTAGGGCTGCTTAGGGAGCCACCTGAGGGTGCCAGGATGTGTGTGTGTGGGGGGGGGGCCGGGGAATAAAATTTTGTCTGCATGCCTCTCTGCCCATCCAGTGAACACACTACATGGCACAGCCTGGCTATAGGCAGGAAAAGCTTGTTTCCCTGCCTTTATGCAGGCTCTGCCATGTAGTGTGTTCACTGCACGAGCAGAGAGGCACGCGAGTCGTCCCTGCCAGGTTACCAGCAGACAGTTCACATCCGGGATGCAAGTCTGGTGGGGGTTTGCTTCAATTTTCTATATTGAAATCTGCGGTGATCCCCTTGTTAATTAGGCATGGAACACATGCCCATTTCTTTTGTACTCTGAAATAGAAACTAGCGTGGATGGCACAGCTTGACCTAAAACAGAGCTATCTGCCTTGTTAATATGGCACACGCCACCTGCACTAGCTTCCTGCACCATTATAGTGCTTTGTGAATTTTCCCCCCCAATGTGCAGAGAATAGAGGAGATAGGAGTGTAGAAGATGAAGGACTCACTCTTGCTCAACCTGAGCGACTGGGCACTTGTACTGTGCTGTGCTGAACAGGCAGATGTCTGCGTACTGCCGGACTGCAGGGAAGAAAAAAACAGAAATAAGACGGATTACACACACATTTTTTATATTGCAGGACGTTGCATTCTAACCACTATGGCAATCTTTGGAATGTTTGAAATCTCTCAAAGAACTTATTAGTCAGAAAACCACAAGCACTTCCTTTTTCATTTTGACATTTTAATATAGCATAGATTATAAACAAACCCCTTCCTGGCAAATACCAGGACATCCAAGACTTAAAAGGGGCAGTATGCGTTTTTGTTCTGGTCTTTTAGGTACACTTTAAGGTGGATGAAGCTAAAGCCGGTCAGTATACCATGGCATGAAATTGGAAAATACAGTGTCCTTTCTAATAATTACACGTTATTTGACATTCTCATTTGTTGTTCACATACTGATTGTTAATGATTCTCAGGCCTCTGTTGGTCAGCTGTATACTGTACCAGGAAATCTTATCAGGATCAACCAATATAAAATTTTTAGGCCAGGTTCACACTGGTGCACTGTGTTTTGGCCGTAGCACGGGTATATGTGCGGTTTATGTGCATGTTTTTTTAGCCTGGGTCCCATGACTTCTATTGGGTCGCCATTTTTTTTTTTTTTTTTTTTTTTTTTTAGTTTTTTGAAAGCGCACTAAAGATGCAGCATTCAGGACTTTCCAAATGTGGCAACAAAAAGTACAACCTAATAGAAGTCAATGGGACCATGACTAAAAATGCATGTAAAATGCACACAATCCACACATACATCTGTGCTGTGGCCAAAATGCAGCACACCAGTGTGGACCCGGACCTTAGGCTGGCCATACACAGATTTGTTTGATTTTTTCTCAACCAGATTCTTCCAAATTCCCCCCACCGGGATATTGAATTCTGACAGTGACACCTGTTGCTATCAGAATACACTGATCAGTGGCTGCAGCCACTGATTGTTGTAAAATTTTCCGGATTATGTCCCTTCGACAAAGGTTGATTATATAATCGAGCTTTGTCAAGTTGGGGAGGCAACACACTGATTAAAGTTTGGTTGGTCCCTGCTAAATAAGCAGAATTTCAAGTCAGTGTATGGCCAGCTTTTTGCATTAGGTCAACCACAAACTGCTCTTGATTACAAGCATTGCTCTGGTTGTTGTTGTGTCTCCTGTACTAGACAAGTATAACCTGGGCAGGTTTAGAGCTATCATGAAATCAATAATCAATGTGAATCAATATCTGCTGAGGAACAATTTGAACACGAATTACTGGGACAAAAGTAAAAACGTATACATCTCATACCAGACACTTTCACCTTCTTGACGGTTTTGCTGGAGTTATTGGTCACGTGGACATTTACATTGATGGGTTCCCCGTGGTAATACAGCTGAAAGGAGACAAAGCAAGATATGCTGAGATTGTTGTTACAAAGTGGGCTTGATTTACTAAAACTGGAGGGTGCAACTGTGCATGTTAGCCAATCAGCTTCTAACTTCAGCTTGTTCAATAAAGCTTTGAGAAAAAAAAACCAAAAAAAACCTGGAAGCGGATTGGTTTCTATACAGAGCTGCACCAGATTTTGCACTCTCCAGTTTTAGTAAATCAACCCCAATGTGACTTGACGATAAAAACAAATAACTGTTCACCGCAGCTTGCAGCCCTAAATGGGTCCATCAAAATAAAAAGTCAGAAAAAAAAAAGGAAAGTGGAGGAGAGGAAAATGATGGCAAGTTCTGTTTCTATTTAGAAGAGGGTATTCCCTAGGTTAAGGTTCATCCATTGGAACATGTTACACCCGTGTTTAAAGGTATAACAAGTGACATGTTCTTATGCACCCCCTTCTGTCCCTACAACACAATAAACTACAAGTCTCATCTGGCACTGCGGCAGATGGACTTGAGGTTCTCAATGAACTACAAGTGCAGTAATCAGAAAACTGGAGGAAGGGTCGACGGACTAAGAGTGTGCTAATTGAACACCCATACAGAGGTACAGGCAGAAAGCTGAAGGAGGGTGTGCAGAAGCCTGACATTGCACTCGCAATCCACTGATCGTGGGGGTGCAAATGCTTTGCTGGCTCCTGTGGGAAAAAATAATAAATGCACATACACACATACATACATATATATATATATATATATATATATATACACATACATACATACATACATACATATATATATATATATATATATATATATATATATATATATATATATATATATATATATATATATATATATATATATATATAGTGTGTGTGTGTGTGTGTGTGTGTGTGTATGTATGTATATATGTATATAATATGTATTCAATTAGCACACTCTTAGTCCGTCGACCCTTCCTCCAGTTTTCTGATTACTGCACTTGTAGTTCATTGAGAACCTCAACTCCATACACACACACACACACACAATTTATAATATATACACACACACACACACACACATTTATTTCTTTTTATGTCAAGCAAGGCTTTATTTTATTTTGATCAGTGTTGGTTTAAAAAAAAATATTATTGTAGTTAAAAACAGCTTGATTTAAAAAAAAAATCCTATTTAAAAGATATTCAAATTATGATTCTGGTACAAAACAATGCAAAGTTATTTTACAAATGAAATAAAAGGCTTTCCCTCAATCGTGTGGTTTAAAAAAAAAAAAAAAAAAAAGTTTACTTAAAAGCGGACCTTCAGTCATTTTTTTCAGCTTTTCATCTATTAAATCTTCTGCCCTTGTTGTTTTAACTTTGGATAGTAAAATTTTTTTTTCTGCCAGTAAATACCTTCTACAGCCCACTTCCTCTTTGTCTGGTTATTAGCCTAGGCTTATGACATCATGTACAGTTCTCTCTCTCACTCACTCTTGTGAGAGTTTGTCAAGAAGGGAGGGGGGTGAGTCATAAGAGGGCCAATGAGAGTTACAGGACTGCAGAGCTGGAGGTGTGCCTCTGTGTGTCTGTGTAAATCCAGGAAGTGAACAGGTAGCAGCTTCAGCTGCCCACAGTTAAAATGGATGCAGCCAGACTCAGTGGAGGGAGATTTCTGCAGCATATTTGGTAAGTACAGAATCACAGTACATAGAAAATAATATGCAAAGTGGTTGGAGGGAAGCTTCAGAATGGCAAAGATGTTTTTATTTCAAATTATGTGAGCAGACTGCAGTTCCTCTTTAAGCAAAGATGGGGAAGGAGAAAGTAAATTATGGTAAACGAGGGGCTTTTTTTTTTTTTCATTTGCCAGGTTTCTTTAATTGGCATCACCCACATATTGAAACTCATCCCTTTGATCTGCAGACGAATAAATAAAAACGTAGATACAAAAGTAACAATGTTACTTTGTATCTATTCTGCATCTAAAGAATGTTGATAAACAATGCTACTTTGTATCTCTTTATCTCCTATGTGAACAATGTTCAGAAACACTGTATCAGACTTTGACAGTAGCAACTTCCAAAGCTACTGTATTCACACAGCCAATCCGGGGATGTCATTCTGACAATCAAGAAGAATTGCTGGCAAGTGCAAAGGTGGAGAGGCAGCAGGAGGACATGGCACCCTGTGTACCTTAATAAATATTTTTTTTTTTTTTAGGGATGGGGGTGCGGTGTGCCTAGGGCCCACAATTTCCACAACTGAACATAGAGTTTGGAAGGGATGCAAGGAATTTTTTTTTTTTTTAAGTCTAAAAAAGGTCTACACATGCCTTTGCAGCCCAACTCCAGCCTCTGTATTTGGTTTTGGATAGAGTCATCTGCTGCTGTCTGTGTCCCGATTGGGAAGATTTCCTCTAATTTGTCAGGACAAAATGGGAAATCTCTCCAATGAGGACACAGATAATGGATAAGTTCCACCTCTGCCAATTACAGGAAGCCTTGTATAAAGTTTAAATAAATACGTTTAAGTGATCACTGGCATCTAATATTATTTGGAGTATCCAAGGATAACCAGTGGCAATCTTGTACCTCCACAGAAACATAAGTGCCAGTTCACACACACAAGTCAGACACGAGGGTACTAAACCCCAGGGATCATGAATGAAAAATGAAAAACAAAAAAAAAAACTGTATTTATTGACGTATAACACGCACATTTTCACCCTGAAAAATCGGTGCAAATAGCGTGTGCGTGTTATATGCCGATACTTCAATTTTAGCTGCCTCGGAGGGGACAGGGAGGGGGGTGGGACGAGCACCATCAGATTTCATACAGTGAGAATCTCCTGATAACTCGGCGGCCTCTGTAATAGGAAGTCCCGTCTCCTGGGCCACCATTGGACCACTGTTCAGTCTATTATAGGAGAGTCTTACTGTATGCAATCTGTCGGTGCTCCTCCCGCCCCCCTCCCTGTCCCCTCTAGGCTGCAGATAGGCATCGATCAGGCTGCACTGAAGGCAATGGTGAGGTTGCTGCATTGAAGGCAATGGTGAGGCTGCTGCATTGAAGGCAATGGTGAGGCTGCTGCATTGAAGGCAATTGTGAGGCTGCTGCATTGAAGGCAATGGTGAGGCTGCTGCACTGAAGGCAATGGTGAGGCTGCTGCACTGAAGGCAATGGTGAGGCTGCTGCACTGAAGGCAATGGTGAGGCTGCTGCACTGAAGGCAATGGTGAGGCTGCTGCACTGAAGGCAATGGTGAGGCTGCTGCACTGAAGGCAATGGTGAGGCTGCTGCACTGAAGGCAATGGTGAGGCTGCTGCACTGAAGGCAATGGTGAGGCTGCTGCACTGAAGGCAATGGTGAGGCTGCTGCACTGAAGGCAATGGTGAGGCTGCTGCACTGAAGGCAATGGTGAGGCTGCTGCACTGAAGGCAATGGTGAGGCTGCTGCACTGAAGGCAATGGTGAGGCTGCTGCACTGAAGGCAATGGTGAGGCTGCTGCACTGAAGGCAATGGTGAGGCTGCTGCACTGAAGGCAATGGTGAGGCTGCTGCACTGAAGGCAATGGTGAGGCTGCTGCACTGAAGGCAATGGTAAGGCTGCTGCACTGAAGGCAATGGTGAGGCTGCTGCACTGAAGGCAATGGTGAGGCTGCTGCATTGATGGTACTTGTGGGGACGCACTGATGAGGCTGCATTGCTGGGACTTGTGAGGCAGCAGATGGGCATTGATCAGGCTGCATTGATGGCAATGAGGCAGCTGCAGATGGGCACTGACCCTTATTTTGCTTCAAAGTTCCTTTTTAAAATGTAGGTTTTTTTTCCTGAAACTTCCCTCTTAAAATGAATGTGCATGTTATACGCCTGTGCGTGTTAGATGTCGATAAATACGGTACATAAAAAACTTTAACTAGTGATGACTAAAAAAAAGGGAAGTTCCAGTGAAGAATGACAAACTAGGTAAGATTGAAAAATAGCCCAAAAACTTCTTCGGAAAACACAATGGTGAGCAGGGTATATATTTGAAGTGAAACAAATAGAAAAACTGTGCTAAGATAAATAATTATAAAAATTTAAAAAAATTATTCCAAAACTGTGATCCCTCAGAAGCTGCAATTCTCATGTATAACATTAGTACAAGTGAAAAGGTTTGGAAAATTAGAATTGCGCTATCCATAAATTATTGACCAAAATTCAGACTGATCTCATGAGTACATCTAATAGTGCACAATTAATGAATATATAAAACCAAAAACTAAAAAGTGCATAAACATCTTGATCAGTGAAACAAAAAAATTAATTAGTCCGTGAGTAATTGTTTGAAAAAATACACATCAATGTAAAAAATCATAAGTCCATAGCTTAATGTGAATAAGGAAAATGAATGAGTGAGCTGATACATAAAATGCCACCAGTGTAAAAAGATTTAAAAACCCATAAATTGCGAGTAGGCCGTCCTCAAAACCAATGAATGAAGAGCTGTGTTGAATCCACCACCAGATCAGCAGAAATGAACTCTTACCAGAGTTCCATGATGCCGCCCCATAACAGAGGATCAGGGAATGCATGCAAGAAAACACTGTACGGCTCCAAGGGCATCAGACACAGTCACAGGTGCCAAACGGTCCCCTCCCAACCGATCGGGTCATCACAAGGGTCCCGCGGTGCATAGACAATATAAACGCTCCATAGTGTAAAATCTCCTCTGTAGCAGAGGAGATTTTACACTATGGAGCGCTTACATTTAACTCTGGTAAGAGTTAATTTCTGCTGATCTGGTGGTGGATTCAACACAGCTCTTTATTCATTGGTTTTGAGGACGGCCTACTCGCAATTTATGGATTTTTAAATCTTTTTGCACTGGTTTGATTTTTATGTATCAGCTCACTCATTCATTTTCCTTATTCACATTAAGCTATGGACTTTTTTTTACACTGAAGTGTATTTTTTCAAACAATTACTCACGGACTAATTAATTTTTTTGTTTCACTGATCAAGATGTTTATGCACTTTTTAGTTTTTGGTTTTCTATATTCATTAATTGTGCACTATTAGATGTACTCATGAGATCAGTCTGAATTTTGGTCAATAAATTATGGATAGCGCAATTCTAATTTTCCAAACCTTTTCACTTTATATTTGAAGTGAAGTGTACCACCACCAAAACTGGGAGGCTTACCGGAGCGTTTGGGACCTACGAGACCATATGCTCTGTGGGTCAAACGGGCTGGTGGTGTATAAACAACTGTGAAGGCTGGACGCCAGGAACCTGGGATGACTCCGACAGGAACACACGGCTCTCCTCAAGATGGTGAAATGGCTGTGTGGTGTGGATAGGTCTCGTAGGAAGTGGTAAACCAGATGTATGTGGATACAGTGGATGGATTAAAATAAGGAGAACAGAAATGGCAACATAGCGTAATTCAGTTTGGATACACAATGAAATTTAATGAAGTATGAAAACTTACATTTAGCAGGTTAAAACAGCGCTTTTTCTAAAAACAAATGGCAGCAGTGGAATATCCACACAGCCATTTCACCATCTTGAGGAGAGCCGTGTGTTCCTGTTGAAGTCATCACAGCTTTCTAGCGTCCAGCCTTCACAGTTGTTTATACAACACCAGCCCGCTTGACCCACAGAGCATATGGTCTCGTAGGTCCAAACGCTCCGGTAAGCCTCCCAGTGTTTGGTGGTGGTACACTTCACTTCAAATATATACCCTGCTCACCATTGTGTTTTCCTAAGAAGTTTTTGCACTCTTTCTCATGCAAATCTTACCTAGTTTGAGTCACTCTTCACTGGAACTTTTCTTTTTTTAGTCATCACTAGTCAAAGTTTTTTATATATTTTTGTTTTTCATTTTTTCATTCATGATCACTGGGGTTTAGTACCCTCGTGTCTGACTTGCATGTCTATTCACGTTTTTTTATATAAGCGCTACACTATTTGTATCTATCTTATTGCATTTATCCAATTTGCTGTGTTAGCTGCTATTGTGCTTAGGTAGCGCAGAACTTCTTGTTACACCAGTTCGCACACACAGTGTGGTGACTGGTGTTTTTTCGCACTAGGACGAGGCCGGATTCCACTAGGGCACATAGAAAAACAAACTGTTTTCTGTGTGCCCCGTTCACACTGCAATGCAGCCTGGTAGTGCAGTGCAGCGAGCTGTGATAAAATGCAGACATAAGACAAATTTAGGCGCCATTCAGGTAGAGAGGTAAAGTCCAACTAGACCGCTGTGAGCGCAGGCAGGGACAGGGGAGCTCATCCTAGCGCCAAGCTGCAGCAATGTCAAAGGAAAAGATCCATGAGCTGCACATCATGAAGCATACCCATGTTCATGAAGCGAGCTGAATGGTAGCCTTAGCATGTGCTCCAGATAGGCCATGTCCCCAATACATTTTGCTCCGCCCCTTGGAGCTTAAGTGGCAGGTTGGGAGTTTGACTGGTGCGGTACACCTGTCAAAAATGGTACGCAGGTGTCCTAAGGCGAGCTCAGGGAGGACAGAAACCTTCCGTGGAGCAGAAGGGTAAGCTCCAAGGGGCGGGGGTAAATGTACTGGAAGCGTGGCCTAGCTGGAGTCCAGGCTGAGGATGCCAATCATATCACTTAATGCACATGGGTTGGCTTCATGATGTGCGGCTTACTTTTCCTTTGACAAAATGCAGACATGCTGTATTATATTGCAGCATACCACACGCAGGGCACTGCTGTGAGGTGACATGAATTAAGTGCCACTACGTGCATGTCAAATAAAGTTGCAAAAAAAAAAAGGGGGGGGGGGGGGTGAAACTGATGTGCCAACGCCGGCTCACTGCAGCCGAAATGGACAGCTGCCTGCACACTAAACAGCTCGGGTTTGGTGTGCAGGTAGCATAAACAGGCCCTAAATGTTTTACGCTTCCACAGCTGAGTTTCCCTGTTATCCGTTTTAGATTTTATGACAATTCACGGGTGAAAAACTGTACCAACAACATTTAGCTATACAATGGCCATGGCAGTTGAGATGGGACTTGTGATGGGGACACCTCACCATTAGAGGCCTTCATAGATGCAGAAATCCAGTATGTGATTTATCTTTCCAACAATCATACAAAAGTGATATATAATGTTTTGTGTGGCAAGTCTGACCTGTAGAACAAATGTCAGTACTGTACCTCTTTGTCTAGCGAGGCCTCTAGATGTAATGATCGGTCTGACATCAAAAAGTGTCTGGTGGTCTCGGCTACCGGCTGGGGTCCGGACTTCTCTGGGGCGAACTGTACCTTCCTGATGACCAGACGCACAGAGTTTCTGCAATGACAAAAAAAAGTCTCCTGATTAGACAGGTAAAAGGGATGCACTATTCTGGTCACATTTCTATGTTAAGCGATCCACCAGTTTTCAGAGCAAAATATTCTGTATCCTAATACATGTTATCTTTACATGAAACATGCCAGGAGAGTAATGTGTGGGTTGAGCAGACGAGTTGGTGACCTGACTTTCTTCTGCTACTGATAAATAACACAGCTTGGTCACCCAGCTTTCCCTAGCCTGAGACTGGAAAGGAGCAGCAGACCGATGAACTGACCATCCTGAAAAGTAGGAAGACGGTAAATAGAGGCCGCCATGGGAGAAGTTCATCTGCTCCGGATGTTTGACTTGGCCAAACTGTTTCCACAAGGTTGGAAGGGCATAATTGGCCAACATATCTTTCTAAGCTGTAGTAATAAAGCGGAGATCCAGACATTGTAAAAATCTGGAACAAGGTTATAAGTATTACAGCTTATATCTCTACCCTAGACAAGAATTTAACCCTTATGCCCCCAGTACACACGATCGGACTTTCCGACAACAAAACCATGGAATTTTGTTGGAAGGGTGTTGGCTCCAACTTGTCTTGCATACACACGGTCACACAAATGTTGGCCAACAATTACGAAAAAAGTGACGTACAAGAAGTACAGCGAGCCGATAAAAAGGAAGTTCAATAGTCATGCGCCACCCTTTGGGCTCCTTCTGCTAATGTTGTGCTTGGTGAGCATTGATTCTGAGCATGTGTGGTCTTTTTGTGCGACGGACTTGTGTACACATGATCGGAAAGTCCGAAAAAAAAAAAAAACAAAAAAAAAAATTGTTGGCGGAAAATTTGAGAACCTGCTAGCCAACATTTGTTGGCGGAAAATCCGACAACAAATGTTCTATGTAGCTTACACGCAGTCGGACTTTCCGCCAACAAGCTCACATCCAACATTTGTTTCGGAAAGTCCGATTGTGTGTACGGGGCATCACAGTACAGTGTGGGGGGCGTCCCCCACTGAAAAGTGGTTGTAAACCTCTGAAATGAAAAATGAACACGGCTTCTATAGTGTGTGTGCTTTAGGGCTGCAACTAACGATTATTTTCATAATCGATTAGTTGGCAGATTATTGTTTCGATTAATCGATTAATCGGTTATTAACCTTAAAAAAAAAAAGTGTGGTGTATAATTTAGTTAAATATGTAAAGTTTAAAAAAAAGGCAATTTATTCTTAAATATCTCTATGCAGTAGTAAATGTAAATAACCAACTATATGGTTAGGGAGCAAAATATCTAATCCACTCTGAGAATAACAGACAGAAGAGATATACTGTATATACTATTAGAGGAGAGATATACTGTATATACTATTAAAGAGTGAATCTGGTAAATATCATCAGACTCGGAGATCAATTTTTTTTTTTTTAATTAAAAAAACAAACAATATCTTCCTTCAAACATAAAGGCATTTTAAGAACATTCGTTCGATTTTCTAATTGTTAGTGGGGTCAAATTGATGTTCATTTTCAACCACAGTGATGGGAAAATTTGGAAATAGAAAACTTTTTGGTCAAAGGACTTTTCAGACAGTGTATGTGGTTTTCATTCAGAAATTACAGTCATTTTAAAAACGGAATGTTAAAAACAAGTGAAAATTTAAAACAACATTCTATCATTCAGCGAATGTACAAAGATTTTTCTTCTGAATATTCTCATCTGAAATGTTATGCATGTGGCCAGCATAAGGCTCAGTGCACACCTATGCAGTTTGCTTTTGATCTGTTTCTGCAGTTCTTTTTGTGCACGTGATTTTGCGGCGATTTGCTTTTTTTTGCATTTTTTTGGGCCAATTTGTTGTTGGGCAGATTTAAAAACACAAATTGCTGCAAAAAACACATTACATGCTTTTCTGCAGCTTCTCCGTTGAAGTATATTGAACCAAAAAAGCACCATTTTGTGTAAAAAAAAAAAAAAAAAAAAGTCCCCACCCCTTTCCAAATACACAGCGGCTGAAAAAAGCATGGATGTGAACGTGTCCCATAGGAAACCATGTAAATGAAATGTAGTGCGTTTCTGCAAAAAAAACATAGACGTGAACCAGGTCTAAGACGTTTAGTAATATAATGGGGTTAAAAAAATAAAGTTATCCCTTTATAGTACAAAAAAAGCAGATCGCTACTGTAAGGGGTTAATTTGTTTACTGTAGAACCGTGAAAGTAGTATTTACAGTAGCCATTTGTTGCTCTTTTTGTACTATAAAGTGCTCATTTTAGTTTTTTTTAACCCCATTATGTTACTGGCCGATTAATCGATTATGAAAATAGTAATCGATTAATTTCATAATCGATTAGTTGTCGGTTAATCGATTAGTCGTTTCAGCCCTAGTGTGCTTGGCTCAGTCCAAATCACCTAGTGTGAATCTGGTCTGTTTTTGCCTTCCTCCAATATCAGCAGGAGTCACTTTTCAGCTTATGCCGACATCAGGCAATCCAGAACCCAGCTTCAAACATACAGCAAGTGACCGACAGCCTCAGCTGTGCATGTTTCCCTATGAGACAGTGTAAAAAAAAGGAAGGAGTGTCCATTCTCTCCACTCAGGTCTCAAAATTACACTCAGCTCCCTGACTAGGAATACGTGGCCCATGACTGCTGATCATTACACCACAGAAATGCAGTCTGGGTGCCTTTCTGCGTGCACGTTGTTCATGAGCTCTGGTGTGTGCTTCATATGTTTTAAATACAAATTTTGCCTTCTTTTTTCCGTCTCCTGTTTTTTTTTTTTTTTTTTGCGGTAATACATTTTTGCTGCATTTTGCTGCATTCTGTGCAGAAAGAATGCAGCATTTTCTACACTTGAACTGACCACCCTGGTGTGAACTAGGCCACTATAATCTACTGTCCATGCAAGAAAAAAAAAAAAAAAAAAAAACGCACTGGACTGACTCGGATGTGAACATACTGATAAGATCTCTCGATCTCTCTCTCTCCATCTCTCTCTCTCTCTCCATCTCTCCATCTCTCCCTCCCTCTCTCCCCCCTCTCCCTCTCCCCCCCTCTCCCTCTCCCCCCCTCTCCCTCCCCCTCTCCCCCCCTCTCCCTCCCCTCTCCCCCTCTCCCCCCCTCTCCCTCCCCTCTCCCTCCCCCTCTCCCCCCCTCTCCCTCCCCTCTCCCCCCCTCTCCCTCCCCTCTCCCCCTCTCCCTCTCTCCCTCTCCCCCCCCCTCCCCCTCTCTCTCTCCCTCTCCCCCCCTCCCCCTCCCCCTCCCCCTCCCCCTCCCCCTCTCTCTCTCCCTCTCCCTCTCCCCCCCCTCCCCCTCTCTCCCCCCCCTCCCTCTCCCCCCCCTCCCCCTCTCTCCCCCCCCTCCCCCTCTCTCCCCCCCCTCCCCCTCTCTCCCCCCCCTCCCCCCCCTCCCCCTCTCTCCCCCCCCTCCCCCTCTCTCCCCCCCCTCCCCCTCTCTCCCCCCCCTCCCTCTCCCCCCCCTCCCCCTCTCTCCCCCCCCTCCCTCTCCCCCCCTCCCCCTCTCCCTCTCTCCCCCTCCCCCTCTCCCCCCCCCCTCTCCCCCTCTCTCCCCCTCCCCCTCCCCCCTCCCCCTCTCCCCCCCCCCCTCCCCCTCTCCCCCCCCCTCTCCCCCTCTCCCCCCCCCCTCTCTCTCTCTCTCTCTCTCTCTCTCTAAAAGAAAAAGATCAAAGCTCCCCTTTAACAAGCAGTTTGTTGGAGTATGCAGCCATACAGTATGCATTGAGCAAGTTCTGTGTTTAACGTCTATTTGTCCGATTATGAACGCAGCAAGTTATTCGTGAAGCAGAGACAGAACACGCCATAAACCATAAAACAAACACCACCACTGACACCGTTTGAGCAATTCTTGCATAATATTGCTGCAGAACAACAAATATTCCCCACCCCGTTACCCCATGCTCAGAGCAGACACCAGGACAGCTGGGGTCAGTGACCACATCACGGGAGGCCATTCATAATCCAAAGTCAATTTTTAGACCCCCTCTGATCAAACATCCTTTTTAAATTGTATTTATATTTTTCTCAACATTATAATCCAGGACAAGCTGTCCAACCAACAGACAATTACAGGGGTGGGATAAACCATACATGGGCACTTACAAATGGTCACTGTTTATTCATATTGTTTAAAAAAGGTGCAGTTTAGGTATGGCAATTTTTACATGGGTACATTGGTCCAACGTAAGTATTTACAGTGCATCCGGAAAGTATTCACAGGGCTTCACTTTTTCCACATTTATGTTGCTGCCTTATTCCAACATGGATTTAATTCATTATTTTCCTAAAAGTTCTAAAAACAATATCCCATAATGACAACGTGAAAGAAGTTTGTTTAAAATCTTTACACATTTATTTTAAAAAAATAACAACAACAAATCGCATGTATAAAAGTATTCACAGCCTTTGCCATGACACTCAAAATTGAGCTTAGGTGCATCCTGTTTCCACTGATCATCTTTGAGATGTTTCTACAACTTGATTGGAGTCCACCTGTGGTAAAATCAGTTGACTGGACACACCTGTCCATACAAGGTCCCACAGTTAACAGTGCATGTCAGAGCACAAACCAAGCCATGAAATCCAAGGAATGGTCTGTAGACAGGATTGTATCGAGACACAGAAAAATGTCTGCAGCATTGAAGGTCCCAATGAGCACAGTGGCCTCCATCATCCGTAAATGGAAGAAGCTTGGGACCACCAGGACTCTTCCTAGAGCAGGCTACCCGGCCAAACTGAGCAATCGGGGAGAAGGGACTTAGTCAAGGAGGTGACCAAGAACCCGATAGTCACTCTGTCAGAGCTTCAGCGTTTCTCTGTGTAGAGAGGAGCACCTTCCAGAAGAACATTCATCTCTGCAGCACTCCACCAATCAGGCCTGTATGGTAGAGTAGCCAGACGGAAGCCACACCTCAGTAAAAGGCACATGACAGCCCACCTGGAGTTTGCCAAAAGGCACCTGAAGGACTCTCAGACCATGAGAAACAAAATTCTCTGGTCTGATGAAACAAAGATTGAACTCTTTGGTCTGAATGGCAAGCATCATGTCTGGAGGAAACCAGGCACCGATCATCACCTGGCCAATACCATCCCTACAGTGAAGCATGGTGGCAACATCATGCTATGGGGATGTTTCAATGGCAGGAACTGGGAGACTAGTCAGAATCGAGGGAAAGATGAATACAGCAATGTACAGAGACATCCTTGATGAAAACCTGTTCCAGAGCGCTTTGTACCTCAGACTGGGGCGAAGGTTCATCTCCTAACAGGACAATGACCCTAAGCACACAGCCAAGATAACAAAGGAGTGGCTACAGGACAACTCTGTCAATGTCCTTGAGTGGCCCAGCCAGAGCCCAGACTTGAACTTGCTTGAACATCTCTGAAGATCTGAAAATGGCTGTGCACCCACACTCCCCATCCAACCTGATGGAGTTCGAGAGGTCCTTACAAAGAAGAATGGGAGAGACTGCCCAAGAATAGGTGTGCCAAGCTTGTAGCATCATACTCAAAAAGACTTGAGGCTGCAATTGGTGCTTCACCAAAGTATTTAGCAAAGGCTATGAATACTTTTAAACATGGGATTTTTTTCATTTTTATTTTTAATACATTTGCAAAGATTTCAAACAAACAACTTTCACGTTGTCATTATGGGGTATCGTTAGTAGAATTTTGAGGAAAATAATGAATTTAATCCGTTTTGGAATAAGGCTGTAATATAACAAAATGTGGAAAAAAATGAAGCGCTGTGAATACTTTCTGGATGCACTGTATGTCCCATACCTGTGGGATTTCCGTGGAAGCTGGGAGGCACCGAA
This sequence comes from Lithobates clamitans, assembly GCA_037952925.1. NCBI lineage: Eukaryota > Metazoa > Chordata > Amphibia > Anura > Ranidae > Lithobates > Lithobates clamitans. The sequence continues at coordinate 149,932 of JBBGZY010003279.1, forward strand.
AGGTTCAGGCATCTGCAACTAGCTAGAAGCCCAGGTGAGGGGGGACCAGGCCTCAGAAGTGGGCCACAGCCCAGCGGTTGAGAACCACCAGGTCTAGGGGACGGGAAAAGTGTTTTACTTACACAATCCTCTGCTCTCCCGGCAGAGAGCACTCCCCTATGCCGAGGCAGTGGGCTGTCCCTCTGTGTCCTCGCATCCAATGCATCGGTCTTCAGGACACCAGAGGACCTCAGAACACTGAAAGAGGCTGCGGGGACAGGTCTAGAAGCACAGAGGAGCCTGCAGAACGAAGGAACAGGTATGGAAAACTGCTTTACCCAGTCTTCCTAGACATAAAATGGGAATGTTAACTCTCGCAGGGCAGGCGCAGCCCCACTGCACAGTAGGACTTTTGTTTTCCCAGGGTTCAGCTTTAAAGGATAAGCTATAGGATTTTTCTGATAGACATGTGAAAGATCAGAATAACGTATACCTTGTCAACGTGACAAGATGAAGCAATTCATACCAAAATCTGGTCTAGAAAGCAGCCGCTAGTAAGCTGAGGGCCAAGGGGTAGGCAACCTTGGCCCTCCAGCTGTTTTGAAACTACAAGTCCCATGAGACATTGCAAGACCCTGACAATCACAGGCATGACTCCTAGAGGAAGAGGAATGGTGGGATTTGTAGTTTCACCACAGCTGCAGTGCCGAGGTTGCCTACCCCTGCTATAGAGTGACAGTGGTGCCAATGTGCTGACCCCAGCACATTGCACAGTTTTGGGTATTTTTAGCAAACTTTATTGAAAGGTCACAGAGCTTTCAAGTTGAGTTCTAGAGCTGACCTTTCATTGAGTTCTATTTGCAGCATATTGCGAGGTGGTAGATTGGGTCGCATCATATTGTACTCGAGCAAAACCAAAAAATGGGGTTGTGTGAACTGGCTTGATAGGAGACCTTATGGTGGGACTATTCTTGGCAAGGCTGCCCTGTGCAGTCCCACCATTCCTGGTGTTAGGGCCTCTTTTATGTGTATTTATCCATTTACCTGGGACTCAGCTTTCGTATTTGATTTTATTACTTGATTATTTTTATAATACAGGATTTATATAGCACCAACAGTTTACACAGCGATTTACAATATAAAAAGGAAACACTGTTATAATACAATAAAATACAAGAGGATTAGGAAGGCCCTGCTCGGAAGAGCTTACAATCTAAAAGGGTGGGGCAGGTGGTACAAAAGGTTGTAACTGTGGGGAATGAGCTGATGGAAGTGGTAGAAAATTAGTTGGAGACGTGATAGGCTTTCCTGAAGAGATGAGTTTTCAGGGATCGCCTGAAGGTAGCAAGAGTAGGAGATATCTTTACAGGTGGAGGTAGCAAGTTCCAGAGCATGGGAGAGGCTATGGAGAAATCCTGGAGACGAGCATGGGAGGAGGAGACGAGAGAGCTTGAGAGTAGGAGGTCTTGAGAAGAACGGAGAGGACAATTTGGGTGATATTTGGAGACAAGATTGGTGATGTAGCTCGGGGCAGAGTTGTGAATGGCTCTGTATGTTGTGGTTGGTATTTTGAATTTAATTCGCTGGGCGATTGAGAGCCAGTGTAGGGATTGGAGGAGAGGGTTGGCAGACACTGAGCGGTTGGTAAGGTGTATAAGTCTGGCAGCAGCATTCATAATAGACTGAAGAGGGGATAGCTTATGGAGAGGCAGGCCAATGAAAAGGGAGTTGCAATATTCAAGGTGAGAGATAACAAGGGAGTGAATGAGGAGCTTGGTGGTTTCATTTGTTAAAAAGGGGCGAATTTTAGAGATGTTACGGAGATGAATTCTACAAACTTTTGACAACGATTGGACTTGGGGCTGAAATGACATCTCAGAGTCTAGGATTACACCTAGTACCCTGGCGTGAGGGGAGGGACTGATAGTTGCATTGTTGATACTTTATAAAGCCTTTCCAAATGTATTTTGCCACAAAAATTTAACGCACCTAAGTTTGGGTTAAAAACTGGACCGGCTCTGTGACGTCAGCCAACAGCAAGCTTCAGCCCGCTGTCGGCTGAAAACGAGTCAAAGGAGTGCAGAACGAACTGCACTACTGGGATCCATAGGAGAAGTACAGCCAAAAAAGCTTTGGCCATAATTCTCATTTCAATCATTTTCTACAGAGGGATGCCAGAGACACCGTTTTGTTTTCTTAAAAGATTTCTCTTTCACAACCTGCTTATTTTTTTTGGCTTTACAACTCTTCAGATTTCATTTAACAACAGAAGAAGACAATGTGTGGCACAATGAAAAAAAAAAAATATCTTGCCAATCTTTGCAAACAGATGCAGCGATGGAGGAGGAAGGGGATGCGGAGGCCAGGAGGATGTGGTTTTTATATTATAATAGACAGGTTGATACTCATTGACAAATCCGTCATAACTAACCTCAGGGTGTGATCTCAAAACTAAAAGCTGCTCAAATCGCAACAAAAATGTAACCGGTTCCCTGTTGTACCACCTGCACGCTTGTGAGACAATAAAAATAACGGGGAACAAATTGGTGCCATTTTCCAATAATATAAAAAATATAAAATATCATTTTGTTATAAATATGCTGCACGGTGGAAAAAAAGGCCTAAAGCCCAACTCCGGGGAAAATAAAATGTTTTCCCTTGCAGTGGGGCTGTGCCCGAACTGCATAGGTTAATGGCTCGTTTTTGTCTACATCAGTGGTTCTCAACGCCTGTCCTCAGGACCCACTAACAGGCCAGGTTTGCAAGATGACTGAAATACATCACAGATATCATTTGCTGCTCAGTGATTGCAGTATTCTAGTCTGCATCTCCGCAAGGTAATACTTAAAATCTGGCCTGTTAGTGGGTCTTGAGGACAGGAGTTGAGAACCACTGGTCTAGGGGATTGGAGAACACAGGTAAGTTACCCAATCTTCCCCGCACAAGACCGGTCCTTGCAGCTCCTGTGACCCCAAGGTCAAACCCGATGGGTTTTACTTCCTCTTTTGCTCCCTGCAAAGCCTGCAAATTAAAAGTATAATGGGCTAGTATGCATCACATACTAGCCCATTATGTGACACTTACCTGCTGTCTCCTGTGCAGGCTGAATCCATCTTTGCCTCTCTTCCTTCCGGGGGCCGCGGACACCGGCTTTGTGACTGGCCAGAGCCGCGTGACGTCACTCCCACGCATGCGAATGGAAGCCGTCAGTCACGGCACACGCTGGGGAAGAAACGGCACGGTGGTCTGTTTCTTCACAGCGCATGCGCCGATAACGACATTGGCGCACTACAAGTGAAATATCTCCTAAACAGCACACGTTTAGGAGATATTTCCACTACCTATTAGGTAAGCCTTATTCTATGCTTACCTATAGATAAAAGACAAAAAGGGTTTACAACCACTTTAAGGGGTTCTACAAAAGAATCCCACCCCCTCCCTATAAATCTCTCTTCTGTAGAAAGAGATATGAATAAGACCTGCCACTAAGGTTCTTGTTCAGGTACTTCCTGTTTTGGGTTGACAACTGTCTCACAAATGGGATCCTGTGTTGTCACCCTGTTACATGCACCCCTGGTGATTACGAGTAGCTTTGCCAACAGGCAAATTGTTGTCAATTTCAGGAAGTCCGTACAGAGCAAGGATTCCCAGCGGATTCTGGGATTGCATGTATCCCAGAACTGGAAGCTCATTGGTTACTATGCATAGCTGCACTAGTTTTAGTAAATCTCCCCCACAATGTTAACAAACCTAATACCCAGTTAGGCTTTAGATCTACAAGATAGTTCACAGGGCATTTCAGACAAGTCCTAAAGCTAAATTAAGGCCTTCCCTTCAGTCTTGCACAGTTGTACTGGCTCCTCTCCTGTAGTGAAATGGCGTACTCTTATTTCACTGCACACTGAGAGCTTCTTACAATGTGCATTAGAAGCTGCAGCAAATCAGACAAAGCCCGGATCATTCCCGGTCTGGAGGACAAACATCATAATCTAGCCCTTTCCTGCCTGTCCCTGGCCCACCCCTTCATTGTATTTTTGTTCTTTTATGCATGAAGGCTCAACATTCCATGTGAGTGCTACCTAGGGTGGTCTGTATGCAAATGTAGCCTGCCTAGGAACACCCAACTTCTCCAGACTGACATCCACCCATTAAGACATTTTGATAGATGCATCTGAAGAGCCAGCCTACTGCTTGCATCAGGGCTGAGGGCTCTTTATAGGGAATCACTGAGGCATGGTCATTGGGTCTAAAATAAGGTATGTAATAAAAATAGAAAGGTGTAAAAACGTCAATGATTGGGGGGGGGGGGGGGGATACCAAGGGGAAAAAAACTAAGCAGGTTACACTTCAGTGCACATTGTAACCAAGACTTTTTTTTTATTTAATGTAGTCTTTATTTTGATTTTCACAAACCTTGAGCTTACAAAGAACAGAAAACAGAGAGCCCAAACTGGCAAAGGTTGCAGGCTTGAACATGGTGATTAAAGCGTATCGGCATAACCATCATAAAATTATACATACTGAAATACAACAATATACCCGCATTATACCAATCAATAGCTATGATCCCAGTTGCAAAACTTGTTTGAGGACCAGGATGAGCCGGGCAGATAAAGGGGTGGGGGGTTGGGGGGATGAGAGGGGATCAAGCATAAAAATAATAAAGAAACAAAATAAAATAAAAAACAAAAAACACACAACAGCCAGCACTATAACTGAGAAAGTAAATGATAATTCCAAAAAATATTCTATGGAACCAGGCAGGTCTGCCCCGAACTTTAACAAAACTAAGCTAGTTCAGTTCCTTGACTATAGAGGTGTATGGGGCCCTAAGGACAATGGCTGTGGGGACTGCGAGATACCGGAATTGGAATGTTTCCAAGTGGCCCAAATTCCATAAAACGTTTCATATCGGTCCTTACACGTTGCCATCCACTCCTCCGCAGCCATTATGTTGTTTACCAAGCGGATCCAATCAGCTCGCCCCGGAACATAGGCTGTTTTCCAATGAACAGGGATCAGGCGCCTGGACGCATTCAGGAGATGAGGTAAAATCGACTTGCGGTAATGACTGAGAGGAAGACGGAACATTGAGCAAGAACTCCAAGGGAGTGTCAGGCATCTCAATATCTAAGATCACTTTGATCTGAGCCCTGATCTGCCAATACGGCTGCAGCCTTGGGCACCCCCCACCAAGTATGTAGGCAAGTGCCCTTCAGCCCACAGCCTCTCCAGCAGGCATCAGAGATTGTTGGAAAGATACTAGGCAGGTTTGCAGGTTCTCTATACCAACGGGTCAATAGTTTGAAGCAATTTTCCTCTATCTTTGTGTCCACAGAACTCGCATGGGTAAGACGATACAGGTGGTCCAACTGGGTCTCTGTAAACATAGGCTGCAAGTCTCTCACCCACTCCCATATACAGACTGGCTTACCCCCTAGACTCTGCCGATTGCAGCATCTCATACAAGACTGACATTGGAGTGTGGAATAGGGGCAGCCGACATACACAGCTTCTCAAATTAAGTCTGTATTGCCAGTTATTTATTGGGAAGCGACCAAATTGGTCACAGAGCCAATCCAGGGAATACCAGACCCCGTTCTTGTATGAATCTACCACAACCCACCTCTCCGTCCCTTGCCCAGATGTTCCCCAGGAAGGAACCAGGGGAAGCCTCCCAAAGGAGCAAGGGGGGGAGACAGGAGCAGACAATAGCCCCTGTGCATTATAGGCATCCCATATTATCAGAGCATGGGTGGCGATAGGGGACACAAAATCTGAAAGACCCTGATGTTCTCTGGAGAGCCGTAACCAAGACATTTAAACTAGTACTGGATTACTGAAATATTCTAGACACTGTGCAGTCTTGCACAAAAAACGGAACTACAACATGAAACGTAGATTACCATGACTTTAGCAACCATCCTTGCGGCTGCTGCCTCACGTTTCTTCCTCCTTTTGGCAGCACGAGATGTAAAGACAAGACAAAGCTGCTGATCAGCGAGAAGAAGCAGTGAAGGTCTGTACCATGCTATTCAGCACGTTCTCAGAAATCAGAGGATAAAGGGTGAGGAGGCTGATGACACAATTTATGATATATATCCTGCAAAACCACCCACCGCTATGACAAAACACTCCGAAGCCAGAAGGGCTGAACAATTTGGATTAAAGCCTGGGTACTGTAGAAATGGGTATACCAATTGTTTAAAGGAGGTTCATAAGCCTCCAGACTCTACAGAGGTCGCTCTATGGGCCTCAGCTCATTATCTTTCACAAGACAGCCGATTGCCAAGTCAAATCATCCATTTGTAGAAGTGACATTTTTTTTACAAATAAAAATCTGAAAAGTGTGGCGTGCATTTGTATTCAGCCCCCTTTACTCTGATACCTCTAACTAAAATCTAGTGGAATGAATTGCCTTCAGAAGTCACCTAATTAGCAAATAGAGTCCACCTGTGTGTAATTTAATCTCAGTATAAATACAGCTGTTCTGTGAAGCCTTCAGATGTTTGTTCAAGAACCTTAGCGAATAAACAGCATCATGATGGCCAAGGAACACACCAGACAGATCAGGGATAAAGTTGTGCAGAAGTTCAAAGCAGGGTTAGAAATATCCCAAGATTTGAACATCTCACGGCGCACTGTTCAATTCATCATCCGAAAATGGAAACAGTATGGCACAACTGCAAACCTACCAAGACATGGCCGTCCACCTAAACTGGCAGGCCGGGCAAGGAGAGCATTCATCAGAGAAGCAGCCAAGAGGCCCATGGTAACTCTGGAAGAGCTGCAGAGATCCACAGCTCAGGTGGGAGAATCTGTCCACAGGACAACTATTAGTTGTACACTCCACAAATTTGGCCTTTATGGAAGAGTGGCAATTAGAAATCCATTGTTGAAAAGGATTGAAAAAACGAAATGTAAATCATTCGTTATAGATGTAATTTTCTTTCTTTTACTTTTTCGGAGTTTCATAAGTTCGTATTTTTCCTTAGTCGTAATTTCGTATTTTGGTTCTTTCAGCTATTTGGATTGATCTGAATGTGCGAATACTAACAAATTCGTACGAAAATCTATTCGTTACCAACCGAATCGCACATGTCTAGCACTTACACCCCCTTCCTGCCCAAGCCATTTTTCAGCGCTGTCGCACTTTGAATGACAATTGCACGGTCATGCTACACTGTACTCAAACACATTTTTTATCATTTTCACACAAATAGAGCTTTATTTTGGTGCGATTTAATCAGCGTTTTTTTTTTTTTTGTAAAAAATAAAGACCAAAAACGTTGAAAAAATATTTTTTTTTACTTAGTTTCTGTCAGTAAATTTTGTAACTAAGTAATTTTTCTCCTTCACTGATGTGCGCTAATGAGGCGGCACTGATTAGGTGGCACTAATATGCTGCACTTATAGGCACTGATAGGTGGCACTGATGAGGAGGCACTAATATGCCGCACTTATGGGCACTGATAGGTGGCACTGATGAGCGACACTGATGGACATTGATTGACAGCAGTGATGGACAGCACTGATAGGCGGCACTGATAGCCAGCACTGACTGGCATCGCTAATGGGCACTGATTGGTGACACTGTTGGCACTAAATTGTAATCGGGGCACTGATGATCAGTGCCCTGATTACATGTGTAGATGCCACTGACTGGCTCTCCTCGCTACACACTCTGTCAGTTTCACACTTTTTGTTGCATTCCCTACGTTAGTGCAACTAAGATTTGAGCTCAGCAATCTTGGTGTGCTGGCCATTTTTTGCTATTCTGCATTTATATGGTGTGCACCCTCAAGTCATGAAATGTGAAGGTGTGGATTTCTGTCCACATAATAATTGTCTAGAATGAACATGAGAGGAGAATCACTCAGACCAGTTCACCAGAACAGGTAGCGATGTTTGCCTCCGCTTTCTTGCACCACCCTGCATATAGGGAGGGATGCACTTCTGAATCAGCATGGCAGGGGGACACAATCTACCAGTTGACCCGTTTGACTTGTTGCTGACTCTCTAGCTCAGGGATCCTCAAACTACGGCCCTCCAGCTGTTGCTGAACTACACATCCCATGAGGCATTGTAAAACTCTGACATTCACAGACATGACTAGGCATGATGGGAATTGCAGTTCCTGAACAACTGGAGGGCCGTAGTTTGAAGACCCCTGCTCTAGCTAAATGATGCTGGACGTCCTCAAGCCAGGAAATGAGGTGGGCTC
>JBBGZY010003280.1:0-53073 GCA_037952925.1 Lithobates clamitans
CTCCTGAAATACTCTGCTCTGCTGGAGGACTCTGCTCCTTCCTCTATAACTCTCCTCTCCTGAAATACTCTGCTGGGGAACTCTGCTCCTTCCTCTATAACTCTCCTCTCCTGGAATACTCTGCACTGCTGAAGGACTCTGTTCCTTCCTCTATAACTCTCCTCTCCTGAAATACTCTGCACTGCTGGAGGACTCTGCTCCTTCCTCTATAACTCTCCTCTCCTGAAATACTCTTCTCTGCTGGAGGACTCTGCTCCTTCCTCTATAACTCTCCTCTCCTGAAATACTCTGCACTGCTGGAGGACTCTGCTCCTTCCTCTATAACTCTCCTCTCCTGAAATATTCTGCTCTGCTGGAGGACTCTGCTCCTTCCTCTATAACTCTCCTCTCCTGAAATACTCTGCACTGCTGGAGGACTCTGCTCCTTCCTCTATAACTCTCCTCTCCTGAAATATTCTGCTCTGCTGGAGGACTCTGCTCCTTCCTCTATAACTCTCCTCTCCTGAAATACTCTGCACTGCTGGAGGACTCTGCTCCTTCCTCTATAACTCTCCTCTCCTGAAATACTCTGCACTGCTGGAGGACTCTGCTCCTTCCTCTATAACTCTCCTGTTCTGAAATACTCTGCTCTGCTGGAGGACTCTGCTCCTTCCTCTATAACTCTCCTCTCCTGAAATATTCTGCTCTGCTGGAGGACTCTGCTCCTTCCTCTATAACTCTCCTCTCCTGAAATACTCTGCACTGCTGGAGGACTCTGCTCCTTCCTCTATAACTCTCCTCTCCTGAAATACTCTTCTCTGCTGGAGGACTCTGCTCCTTCCTCTATAACTCTCCTCTCCTGAAATACTCTGCACTGCTGGAGGACTCTGCTCCTTCCTCTATAACTCTCCTCTCCTGAAATATTCTGCTCTGCTGGAGGACTCTGCTCCTTCCTCTATAACTCTCCTCTCCTGAAATACTCTGCACTGCTGGAGGACTCTGCTCCTTCCTCTATAACTCTCCTCTCCTGAAATATTCTGCTCTGCTGGAGGACTCTGCTCCTTCCTCTATAACTCTCCTCTCCTGAAATACTCTGCACTGCTGGAGGACTCTGCTCCTTCCTCTATAACTCTCCTCTCCTGAAATACTCTGCACTGCTGGAGGACTCTGCTCCTTCCTCTATAACTCTCCTGTTCTGAAATACTCTGCTCTGCTGGAGGACTCTGCTCCTTCCTCTATAACTCTCCTCTCCTGAAATACTCTGCTCTGCTGGAGGACTCTGCTCCTTCCTCTATAACTCTCCTCTCCTGAAATACTCTGCTGGGGAACTCTGCTCCTTCCTCTATAACTCTCCTCTCCTGGAATACTCTGCACTGCTGGAGGACTCTGTTCCTTCCTCTATAACTCTCCTCTCCTGAAATACTCTGCACTGCTGGAGGACTCTGCTCCTCCCTATATAACTCTCCTCTCCTGAAATACTCTGCACTGCTGGAGGACTCTGCTCCTTCCTCTATAACTCTCCTGTTCTGAAATACTCTGCTCTGCTGGAGGACTCTGCTCCTTCCTCTATAACTCTCCTCTCCTGAAATACTATGCACTGCTGGAGGACTCTGCTCCTTCCTCTATAACTCTCCTCTCCTGAAATACTCTGCTCTGCTGGAGGACTCTGCTCCTTCCTCTATAACTCTCCTCTCCTGAAATACTCTGCTGGGGAACTCTGCTCCTTCCTCTATAACTCTCCTCTCCTGGAATACTCTGCACTGCTGAAGGACTCTGTTCCTTCCTCTATAACTCTCCTCTCCTGAAATACTCTGCACTGCTGGAGGACTCTGCTCCTTCCTCTATAACTCTCCTCTCCTGAAATACTCTGCACTGCTGGAGGACTCTGCCCCTTCCTCTATAACTCTCCTCTCCTGGAATACTCTGCACTGCTGGAGGACTCTGTTCCTTCCTCTATAACTCTCCTCTCCTGAAATACTCTGCACTGCTGGAGGACTCTGCTCCTTCCTCTATAACTCTCCTCTCCTGAAATACTCTTCTCTGCTGGAGGACTCTGCTCCTTCCTCTATAACTCTCCTCTCCTGAAATACTCTGCACTGCTGGAGGACTCTGCTCCTTCCTCTATAACTCTCCTCTCCTGAAATATTCTGCTCTGCTGGAGGACTCTGCTCCTTCCTCTATAACTCTCCTCTCCTGAAATACTCTGCACTGCTGGAGGACTCTGCTCCTTCCTCTATAACTCTCCTCTCCTGAAATATTCTGCTCTGCTGGAGGACTCTGCTCCTTCCTCTATAACTCTCCTCTCCTGAAATACTCTGCACTGCTGGAGGACTCTGCTCCTTCCTCTATAACTCTCCTCTCCTGAAATACTCTGCACTGCTGGAGGACTCTGCTCCTTCCTCTATAACTCTCCTCTCCTGAAATATTCTGCTCTGCTGGAGGACTCTGCTCCTTCCTCTATAACTCTCCTCTCCTGAAATACTCTGCACTGCTGGAGGACTCTGCTCCTTCCTCTATAACTCTCCTCTCCTGAAATACTCTGCACTGCTGGAGGACTCTGCTCCTTCCTCTATAACTCTCCTCTCCTGAAATACTCTGCTCTGCTGGAGGACTCTGCTCCTTCCTCTATAACTCTCCTCTCCTGAAATACTCTACTGGAGGACTCTGCTCCTTCCTCTATAACTCTCCTCTCCTGAAATACTCTGCTCTGCTGGAGGACTCTGCTCCTTCCTCTATAACTCTCCTCTCCTGAAATACTCTGCTGGGGAACTCTGCTCCTTCCTCTATAACTCTCCTCTCCTGAAATACTCTGCTCTGCTGGAGGACTCTGCTCCTTCCTCTATAACTCTCCTCTCCTGAAATACTCTCCTCTGCTGGAGGACTCTGCTCCTTCCTCTATAACTCTCCTCTCCTGAAATACTCTGCACTGCTGCAGGACTCTGCTCCTTCCTCTATAACTCTCCTCTCCTGAAATACTCTGCTCTGCTGGAGGACTCTGCTCCTTCCTCTATAACTCTCCTCTCCTGAAATACTCTGCTCTGCTGGAGGACTCTGCTCCTTCCTCTATAACTCTCCTCTCCTGAAATACTCTGCACTGCTGGAGGACTCTGCTCCTTCCTCTATAACTCTCCTCTCCTGAAATACTCTGCTCTGCTGGAGGACTCTGCTCCTTCCTCTATAACTCTCCTCTCCAGAAATACTCTGCACTGCTGGAGGACTCTGCTCCTTCCTCTATAACTCTCCTCTCCTGAAATACTCTGCTGGAGGACTCTGCTCCTTCCTCTATAACTCTCCTCTCCTGAAATACTCTGCTCTGCTGGAGGACTCTGCTCCTTCCTCTATAACTCTTCTCTCCTGAAATACTCTGCACTGCTGGAGGACTCTGCTCCTTCCTCTATAACTCTCCTCTCCTGAAATACTCTGCTCTGCTGGAGGACTCTGCTCCTTCCTCTATAACTCTCCTCTCCTGAAATACTCTGCACTGCTGGAGGACTCTGCTCCTTCCTCTATAACTCTCCTCTCCTGAAAAACTCTGCACTGCTGGAGATCTCTGCTCCTTCCTCTATAACTCTCTTCTCCTGAAATACTCTGCTGGGGAACTCTGCTCCTTCCTCTATAACTCTCCTCTCCTGGAATACTCTGCACTGCTGGAGGACTCTGTTCCTTCCTCTATAACTCTCCTCTCCTGAAATACTCTGCACTGCTGGAGGACTCTGCTCCTTCCTCTGACTCTCCTCTCCTGAAATACTCTGCTGGGGAACTCTGCTCCTTCCTCTATAACTCTCCTCTCCTGAAATACTCTGCTCTGCTGGAGGACTCTGCTCCTTCCTCTGTAACTCTCCTCTCCTGAAATACTCTGCACTGCTGGAGGACTCTGCTCCTTCCTCTATAACTCTCCTCTCCTGAAATACTCTGCACTGCTGGAGGACTCTGCTCCTTCCTCTATAACTCTCCTCTCCTGAAATACTCTGCACTGCTGGAGGACTCTGCTCCTTCCTCTATAACTCTCCTCTCCTGAAATACTCTGCACTGCTGGAGGACTCTGCTCCTTCCTCTATAACTCTCCTGTTCTGAAATACTCTGCTCTGCTGGAGGACTCTGCTCCTTCCTCTATAACTCTCCTCTCCTGAAATACTCTGCTCTGCTGGAGGACTCTGCTCCTTCCTCTATAACTCTCCTCTCCTGAAATACTCTGCTGGGGAACTCTGCTCCTTCCTCTATAACTCTCCTCTCCTGGAATACTCTGCACTGCTGGAGGACTCTGTTCCTTCCTCTATAACTCTCCTCTCCTGAAATACTCTGCACTGCTGGAGGACTCTGCTCCTTCCTCTATAACTCTCCTCTCCTGAAATACTCTTCTCTGCTGGAGGACTCTGCTCCTTCCTCTATAACTCTCCTCTCCTGAAATACTCTGCACTGCTGGAGGACTCTGCTCCTTCCTCTATAACTCTCCTCTCCTGAAATATTCTGCTCTGCTGGAGGACTCTGCTCCTTCCTCTATAACTCTCCTCTCCTGAAATACTCTGCACTGCTGGAGGACTCTGCTCCTTCCTCTATAACTCTCCTCTCCTGAAATATTCTGCTCTGCTGGAGGACTCTGCTCCTTCCTCTATAACTCTCCTCTCCTGAAATACTCTGCACTGCTGGAGGACTCTGCTCCTTCCTCTATAACTCTCCTCTCCTGAAATACTCTGCACTGCTGGAGGACTCTGCTCCTTCCTCTATAACTCTCCTGTTCTGAAATACTCTGCTCTGCTGGAGGACTCTGCTCCTTCCTCTATAACTCTCCTCTCCTGAAATACTCTGCTCTGCTGGAGGACTCTGCTCCTTCCTCTATAACTCTCCTCTCCTGAAATACTCTGCTGGGGAACTCTGCTCCTTCCTCTATAACTCTCCTCTCCTGGAATACTCTGCACTGCTGGAGGACTCTGTTCCTTCCTCTATAACTCTCCTCTCCTGAAATACTCTGCACTGCTGGAGGACTCTGCTCCTCCCTATATAACTCTCCTCTCCTGAAATACTCTGCACTGCTGGAGGACTCTGCTCCTTCCTCTATAACTCTCCTGTTCTGAAATACTCTGCTCTGCTGGAGGACTCTGCTCCTTCCTCTATAACTCTCCTCTCCTGAAATACTATGCACTGCTGGAGGACTCTGCTCCTTCCTCTATAACTCTCCTCTCCTGAAATACTCTGCTCTGCTGGAGGACTCTGCTCCTTCCTCTATAACTCTCCTCTCCTGAAATACTCTGCTGGGGAACTCTGCTCCTTCCTCTATAACTCTCCTCTCCTGGAATACTCTGCACTGCTGAAGGACTCTGTTCCTTCCTCTATAACTCTCCTCTCCTGAAATACTCTGCACTGCTGGAGGACTCTGCTCCTTCCTCTATAACTCTCCTCTCCTGAAATACTCTTCTCTGCTGGAGGACTCTGCTCCTTCCTCTATAACTCTCCTCTCCTGAAATACTCTGCACTGCTGGAGGACTCTGCTCCTTCCTCTATAACTCTCCTCTCCTGAAATATTCTGCTCTGCTGGAGGACTCTGCTCCTTCCTCTATAACTCTCCTCTCCTGAAATACTCTGCACTGCTGGAGGACTCTGCTCCTTCCTCTATAACTCTCCTCTCCTGAAATATTCTGCTCTGCTGGAGGACTCTGCTCCTTCCTCTATAACTCTCCTCTCCTGAAATACTCTGCACTGCTGGAGGACTCTGCTCCTTCCTCTATAACTCTCCTCTCCTGAAATACTCTGCACTGCTGGAGGACTCTGCTCCTTCCTCTATAACTCTCCTGTTCTGAAATACTCTGCTCTGCTGGAGGACTCTGCTCCTTCCTCTATAACTCTCCTCTCCTGAAATACTCTGCTCTGCTGGAGGACTCTGCTCCTTCCTCTATAACTCTCCTCTCCTGAAATACTCTGCTGGGGAACTCTGCTCCTTCCTCTATAACTCTCCTCTCCTGGAATACTCTGCACTGCTGGAGGACTCTGCTCCTTCCTCTATAACTCTCCTCTCCTGAAATACTCTTCTCTGCTGGAGGACTCTGCTCCTTCCTCTATAACTCTCCTCTCCTGAAATACTCTGCACTGCTGGAGGACTCTGCTCCTTCCTCTATAACTCTCCTCTCCTGAAATATTCTGCTCTGCTGGAGGACTCTGCTCCTTCCTCTATAACTCTCCTCTCCTGAAATACTCTGCACTGCTGGAGGACTCTGCTCCTTCCTCTATAACTCTCCTCTCCTGAAATATTCTGCTCTGCTGGAGGACTCTGCTCCTTCCTCTATAACTCTCCTCTCCTGAAATACTCTGCACTGCTGGAGGACTCTGCTCCTTCCTCTATAACTCTCCTCTCCTGAAATACTCTGCACTGCTGGAGGACTCTGCTCCTTCCTCTATAACTCTCCTGTTCTGAAATACTCTGCTCTGCTGGAGGACTCTGCTCCTTCCTCTATAACTCTCCTCTCCTGAAATACTCTGCTCTGCTGGAGGACTCTGCTCCTTCCTCTATAACTCTCCTCTCCTGAAATACTCTGCTGGGGAACTCTGCTCCTTCCTCTATAACTCTCCTCTCCTGGAATACTCTGCACTGCTGGAGGACTCTGCTCCTTCCTCTATAACTCTCCTCTCCTGAAATACTCTTCTCTGCTGGAGGACTCTGCTCCTTCCTCTATAACTCTCCTCTCCTGAAATACTCTGCACTGCTGGAGGACTCTGCTCCTTCCTCTATAACTCTCCTCTCCTGAAATATTCTGCTCTGCTGGAGGACTCTGCTCCTTCCTCTATAACTCTCCTCTCCTGAAATACTCTGCACTGCTGGAGGACTCTGCTCCTTCCCCTATAACTCTCCTCTCCTGAAATACTCTTCTCTGCTGGAGGACTCTGCTCCTTCCTCTATAACTCTCCTCTCCTGAAATACTCTGCACTGCTGGAGGACTCTGCTCCTTCCTCTATAACTCTCCTCTCCTGAAATATTCTGCTCTGCTGGAGGACTCTGCTCCTTCCTCTATAACTCTCCTCTCCTGAAATACTCTGCACTGCTGGAGGACTCTGCTCCTTCCTCTATAACTCTCCTCTCCTGAAATATTCTGCTCTGCTGGAGGACTCTGCTCCTTCCTCTATAACTCTCCTCTCCTGAAATACTCTGCACTGCTGGAGGACTCTGCTCCTTCCTCTATAACTCTCCTCTCCTGAAATACTCTGCACTGCTGGAGGACTCTGCTCCTTCCTCTATAACTCTCCTGTTCTGAAATACTCTGCTCTGCTGGAGGACTCTGCTCCTTCCTCTATAACTCTCCTCTCCTGAAATACTCTGCTCTGCTGGAGGACTCTGCTCCTTCCTCTATAACTCTCCTCTCCTGAAATACTCTGCTGGGGAACTCTGCTCCTTCCTCTATAACTCTCCTCTCCTGGAATACTCTGCACTGCTGGAGGACTCTGTTCCTTCCTCTATAACTCTCCTCTCCTGAAATACTCTGCACTGCTGGAGGACTCTGCTCCTCCCTATATAACTCTCCTCTCCTGAAATACTCTGCACTGCTGGAGGACTCTGCTCCTTCCTCTATAACTCTCCTGTTCTGAAATACTCTGCTCTGCTGGAGGACTCTGCTCCTTCCTCTATAACTCTCCTCTCCTGAAATACTATGCACTGCTGGAGGACTCTGCTCCTTCCTCTATAACTCTCCTCTCCTGAAATACTCTGCTCTGCTGGAGGACTCTGCTCCTTCCTCTATAACTCTCCTCTCCTGAAATACTCTGCTGGGGAACTCTGCTCCTTCCTCTATAACTCTCCTCTCCTGGAATACTCTGCACTGCTGAAGGACTCTGTTCCTTCCTCTATAACTCTCCTCTCCTGAAATACTCTGCACTGCTGGAGGACTCTGCTCCTTCCTCTATAACTCTCCTCTCCTGAAATATTCTGCTCTGCTGGAGGACTCTGCTCCTTCCTCTATAACTCTCCTCTCCTGAAATACTCTGCACTGCTGGAGGACTCTGCTCCTTCCTCTATAACTCTCCTCTCCTGAAATATTCTGCTCTGCTGGAGGACTCTGCTCCTTCCTCTATAACTCTCCTCTCCTGAAATACTCTGCACTGCTGGAGGACTCTGCTCCTTCCTCTATAACTCTCCTCTCCTGAAATACTCTGCTCTGCTGGAGGACTCTACTCCTTCCTCTATAACTCTCCTCTCCTGAAATACTCTGCACTGCAGGAGGACTCTGCTCCTTCCTCTATAACTCTCCTCTCCTGAAATACTCTGCTCTGCTGGAGGACTCTACTCCTTCCTCTATAACTCTCCTCTCCTGAAATACTCTGCACTGCAGGAGGACTCTGCTCCTTCCTCTATAACTCTCCTCTCCTGAAATACTCTGCACTGCTGGAGGACTCTGCTCCTTCCTCTATAACTCTCCTCTCCTGAAATACTCTGCACTGCTGGAGGACTCTGCTCCTTCCTCTATAACTCCCCTCTCCTGAAATACTCTGCACTGCTGGAGGACTCTGCTCCTTCCTCTATAACTCTCCTCTCCTGAAATACTCTGCACTGCTGGAGGACTCTGCTCCTTCCTCTATAACTCTCCTCTCCTGAAATACTCTGCTCTGCTGGAGGACTCTACTCCTTCCTCTATAACTCTCCTCTCCTGAAATACTCTGCACTGCAGGAGGACTCTGCTCCTTCCTCTATAACTCTCCTCTCCTGAAATACTCTGCTCTGCTGGAGGACTCTACTCCTTCCTCTATAACTCTCCTCTCCTGAAATACTCTGCACTGCAGGAGGACTCTGCTCCTTCCTCTATAACTCTCCTCTCCTGAAATACTCTGCACTGCTGGAGGACTCTGCTCCTTCCTCTATAACTCTCCTCTCCTGAAATACTCTGCTGGAGGACTCTGCTCCTTCCTCTATAACTCTCCTCTCCTGAAATACTCTGCTCTGCTCTGCTGGAGGACTCTGCTCCTTCCTCTATAACTCTCCTCTCCTGAAATACTCTGCTCTGCTGGAGGACTCTTCTCCTTCCTCTATAACTCTCCTCTCCTGAAATACTCTGCACTGCTGGAGGTCTCTGCTCCTTCCTCTATAACTCCCCTCTCCTGAAATACTCTGCACTGCTGGAGGTCTCTGCTCCTTCCTCTATGGACATTCTCTGCTCTGCTGGAATCTTAGCTGTAGAGAGCTGACTCTTCAGTTTGCAGGTTTCCTTTTAATTTGTAGTAAACAATATTTTTTAGCGGGTTCGTTAGAGGATTTTAGAGCTCATTGCCGCCAATTACTGCATGACGTGTGACTCCGGAATGCGGCTCCTCTGTCTTCACTCTCTCGGTAAATCCTGTATGGCGGGAACATTGCTGGACGTTGCATCTGAACCAGACAGCGTAAAGCAGACCGAACGTTTGTAATTGTGAGGCGATTGAGTCAGACAGTTTACAGCCGCCTTGATGAATCCAATAGAGGGAAATTAGGCATTCAGGGTAATGATGAGTCCAGACGTATCATACGCATCCATGTGATCTGGAGGACTTCAAGCGCGTTTCTCCTCGGGATGAGCCGACCGCTGGCACTGCATTAAAGACAACCTGCCTTCTAATTAGGGAAGGACTCGGCCTGTAATGAACCCAAGTCTAACCTCTGCTGAGCGCCACCTTGGACTGGCATCGTGCCTTATAGGGAAGAAACATGTATAGCACATGCTGGGTTCTTAAAGGGGAACTCCATTTGGGACATTTGCTCCCAAATTGACAAAACAATGAAAATGTAATCCCCTACAGGGGTTTTCAGCAAAACAGCAAGACATGATTTTCTCCTGATGGCCATTATTCTGTAAAGGGATGTCCAGAGTTTATGTCAATTTCAAAGGATAATGAGAATATCAGAGAATGAAAACAGTTTACCAGGCAGGTGTGTCTAAAGCCCAAACTTTTCCTTTGGGTTTAGCATAGAGAAGGGGTATCAAACTCAACCTAATTGCAGGCATCAGCTGTATGGTTGCCCTCAAAGGACCAGTTGTATCTGAGGTGCGCTGCTTACAGAGTGCAGGGTTCAGGATTACGCTATGTACAGAGTTTAGGGGTGCGCTATGCACAGAAAGCAGTTCCAGGGGTGCCCTGTGCAGAGTTCACATGTACAGAGTGCAGGGGTTAGAGGTGCGCTATATACAGAGTTTAGGGGTGCGCTATGCACAGAATGCAGTTCCAGGGGTGCCCTGTGCAGAGTTCACATGTACAGAGTGCAGGGTTTAGGGGTGCGCTATGTACAGAGTTTAGGGGTGCGCTATGCACGGAATGCAGTTCCAGGAGTGCCCTGTGCAGAATTCACATGTACCGAGTGCAGGGTTTACCGGTGCGCTACGCAGGGGCAGCCCATCCATTAAGGGCACCCACCCCCCAATCCATGTGTCTGACTCCTTTTAGGTGTGTGCGAATAGCGAATGAATATTCACTATTCTCACACTGAATCTCCTCTCCGCTGTCAACCTGTTTCCCGATTGGCTGAAAGGAGAAGCGTTGTTATTGGCCGCCAAGGAGGAGGGAGGAGACAGAAGCCGCCGAGCAGGGAAAGGAGAAGCTGCGCATGATACCTGCAGAGGAGAGCAGGAAAGCCGCCCATGATTGCCCATCATGAATGGGATAAGTGCACTGACCGACTGACCAACCCGACTGGGGGGGGGGGGGGTGGTTGTGGGTGCTCTGTTTGGTGGCTCCCACCAAAAAAAAATTTACACCAGCCCGCCACTGACACTACACTACATACTGAGTACAGAGTTCAGGGGTACGCTGTGTACAGAGTGCAGGGGGATGCTATGCAAGCTTCCTCCATCTCTCCTCTCTTCTGCATGGCCCGGCTCTAGTTACCTCCCTGTGTAGGCGGCTCTGCCTCGCCTAACAGGTAGATTGTTCTCTCTCTCAGATTCTGGAGATCTGTCCCTGCTGTGAGTGCATGCAGGGTTCTGTTTGATCTAGGAGCCATTGAGAGCAAAAGCAAAGCTGTCCCTTCAAAAGATACAGAAGGCTTCAGTGTTTAGGTGAAATCCGGAGGTGATGGAATGAAGTTCCGTCAAGTTCCGGCTGCAAAACTGGGTATGAGGGAGCCTGGAGAGCCGTGGGCCTTGTGTTTGACATATGTGGCATAGAATGTTTAAAGGACAGAACCCTAGTGATGTTTTTATTGTTCACCTATACCAAAAGCAGTCAGCAGTGCACTAATGGTCAAAGAGTCCAAAAGTCCAAAGTGATATTTTATCAAATAATCAATAGAAAGAAAGAGCCAACGTGTTTCAGGAGTTTAAAGCCCCCCCCCCCCTTCCTCAGGACTGAATTGCAGAAATAGTTGTATATATGCGGGATGAGATTCTGCCACTGTGCACACATTGGCTACCTGCCTACTGACTATTTAATGAAACATCACATATTGGATTCTTTGACTATTATGCCGCGTACACACGGTCGGACTTTCCGGCATACTTGGTCCGGCGGACCAGAGTGTGCCGGACAATCCGCCCGTGTGTGGGCGGCGGCGGACTTTTCCGGCGGACTTCTTCCCAAAAGCCCGCCGGACCTAGATTTAAAGAAAGTTTCAAATCTTTCCGTCGGACTCAGTTTCGGGCGGAAAGTCCGCCCGTGTGTGTGCTGGTCCGACGGAAAGCCCGCTCGTGTGTAGGCTGGTCCGACAGACCAAATAAGACACGAGGGGATGGTATTGCATCTCGCGCTCGCTGCAATAGGAAAAACAAATCTTCCTATTGCGGCGAGCGCGGGGCATACCAGGCCCTTAGGTCTGGTATGGATTATAAAGGGGAACCCCTACGCCGAAAAAACGGCGTGGGGGCCCCCCCTAAAATCCATACCAGACCCCGATCCGAGCACGCAGCCTGGCCGGTCAGGAAAGGGGGTGGGGACGAGCGAGCGCCCCCCCCCCTCCTGAACCGTACCAGGCCGCATGCCCTCAACATGGGGGGGTGGGTGCTTTGGGGGAGGGGGCGCCCTGCGCCCCCCCCCCCAAAGCACCTTGTCCCCATGTTGATGAGGACAAGGGCCTCTTCCCGACAACCCTGGCCGTTGGTTGTCGGGGTCTGCGGGCGGGGGCTTATCGGAATCTGGGAGCCCCCTTTAATAAGGGGGCCCCCAGATCCCGGCCCCCCACCCTATGTAAATGAGTATGGGGTACATGGTACCCCTACCCATTTACCTAGGTAAAAAGTGTCAGTAATAAAACACAACACAGGTTTTTAAAATAATTTATTAAACAGCTCCGAGGGGTCTTCTTCCGTCTTCGGGGGTCCCTCCGGTTCATCTTCTCCCGGCGTCCGGTTGGTTCTTCTCCGCTCTCCGGCCTCTTCTCCCGGTGTCCCAGGTCTTCGGCCGGCCCCTCCGCTATCTTCAGGTAGCTCTGTTGCCAGCGGAGGTCCGGACTTCTGGGCTTCTTGGCTTCTTGTGTTCTCTTCTCTTCTCTTCCCCCAGATGTTGACACGACGCTCTCTCCGGCTGGACTGGTCTCTGAGGGCTGCGTTGTGCCGGAGACCGGAGACCACGCCCCCTAAAACGTCACAGTCCCAGCATGCCCAGGGACTGTGACATCATATGGGGGCGGGGTCTCCGCCTATATAAGTCACAACGCAGCCCTCAGAGACCAGTCCAGCCGGAGAGAGCGTCGTGTCAACATCTGGGGGAAGAGAAGAGAAGAGAACACAAGAAGCCAAGAAGCCAAGAAGTCCGGACCTCCGCTTGCAATAGAGCTACATGAAGACAGCGGAGGGGGCCGGCCGAAGACCTGCGACACCGGGAGAAGAAGCCGGAGAGCGGAGAAGAACCAACCGGACGCCGGGAGAAGATGAAGCGGAGGGACCCCCGAAGCCGGAAGAAGACCCCCGAAGCCGGAGGAAGATCCCCCCCCCGGAGCTGTTTAATAAAATATTTTAAAAACCTGTGTAGTGTGTTTTATTACTTACACTTTTTTCCTAGGTAAATGGGTAGGGGTACCATGTACCCCATACTCATTTACATAGGGTGGGGGGCCGGGATCTGGGGGCCCCCTTATTAAAGGGGGCTCCCAGATTCCGATAAGCCCCCGCCCGCAGACCCCGACAACCAACGGCCAGGGTTGTCGGGAAGAGGCCCTTGTCCTCATCAACATGGGGACAAGGTGCTTTGGGGGGGGGGGCGCAGGGCGCCCCCTCCCCCAAAGCACCCACCCCCCCATGTTGAGGGCATGCGGCCTGGTACGGTTCAGAAGGGGGGGGGGCGCTCGCTCGTCCCCACCCCCTTTCCTGACCGGCCAGGCTGCGTGCTCGGATCGGGGTCTGGTATGGATTTTAGGGGGGCCCCCACGCCATTTTTTCGGCGTAGGGGTTCCCCTTTATAATCCATACCAGACCTAAGGGCCTGGTATGCCCCGCGACGGGGCTCGCAAGGTGTCAATCTTGCCGATAAAAGCGGCAAGATTGACATCCTTTTCTAGTCCCGTCGCACCTGAGTCACGTTCACAATGAACGGACTTGTCCGTGTGTGGGCAAGTCCATTCATTCTGAAAGTCCGCCGGAACTCCGGCGAAAGTCCGTCGGAAAGACGGGCGGACTTAGCCCGCCGGAAAGTCCCGGCGTGTGTGGGCAAGTCCGTTCGTTTTAAAGTCCGGCGCACCTGGCGGACAAAGTCCGTCGGAAAGTGTGCCGGACCAAGTAGGATAGAAAGTCCGCTCGTGTGTACGCGGCATTAGTGTGTCGCTCTCACTGATTCTTGTGGAGTTAGACTTTTCTCAGGACCCCCCTTCTTTTTGGAGGTGTTCTGGTATATTTGAGAAGCCCCACCGAAGCCAGTCAGCTCAATCACTAAAAGTCCCTTCTAACACTGGATGCTAACCATAGAAGATATAAGCTCTCTTTGTACTGTACTTAGGTTTTTATTGGTGCCTCTGTCCCTGCAGAGAAGTTTTATCCTCTCTAAATGTCCTGGTGACCATCGTGCCAGAGCCAAAATTTTGAGTTTCAGCTGAACAGAAGGAAGTGTTTAGGTGCCCCCTTGCTGGTGAAACCAGTTTACCTGAAGCACGGAGTCTAAATGACAGCTGGTCTTCACCAGAGCTCCTGATGGTGGAGATAGGGCTGAAAACCTTTGTGGTGCCAGTTTTCTTCTCTGCGGGTTGTCATTCGGTCATGGCCCTCAGGATTGCCCCACCAAGGGCATTGCTAAAACAGAACAACAGAATATGGAGACCGTAGTCTGGGCAGAGGTTGTGGGCAGGCAGCAGGCGAGTGAGTAGTCAGGACAATGCAGGTCAGCAAGAAGCAAGGCAATCAGGAATTATAATAGCTCTTCTGAACAAAGCATAGCTGGTGACAGGACACAGCACCAACCACTTAAAAGGCTGGTACTTAAACATCCTTTTGGTCTGAGGACACACCCAGAGTCATTTCAAGGAATTCTGGAATACCTGGAGGGATTCTGCGAGTACCAATGGAAATTTTGGCAGGGATTCTGCGTGCATTATTAGAATTGCTGGTAGGGATTCTTCCGTTACCATTGGAAGTGCTGGCTCGGATTCTAGGAGTAACATTAGAATTCTTTGCAGAGAGTCTAACAGAAGGAGTACTGGAAATCCTGTCAGGGATTCTGCAAGTACCATACCTGTTACACTATAGAGTCTAAAAGATGATTTCCCACACTTTGGAGTGATTTGTTTCTCACTTCTTGTTGAATCTAACACAAGAAAATAGGGGAATTTCACTAGGGTGCAAGAGGTAGAAGAAAAGCTAACAAGTGGTTTTTGAACTATTCCCTTCTTCAACCAAAATGGATAAAAATTTTAGCTTGAGATATAATTTAAAGCTTAGCTCCAGCTGGACAAAAGCACCAATGGACATACTTGTCACCAGTACTGGGATAAGGTCATCCAGCATTCAGAGCAAAGATGCCAAACTGCCCAACCTTGTAACAGAATTAAAGTGCCCCCATCCTCACAGTAACTAATTGCCCCCTCTCAACGCCCCTCTCAGCCACCCCTTTTCCCGGCCCTGCTTTTCACAGATCAGCTGTAAAGCTTAAAGTTGAACTGTTACCTGTGGACCCATTAAATGATGGTCTGTTCTCACCTGACTCTTGCACTGGTCTAGCAGCCTTAAGCTGAACATACACTGACCTGACGAATTTTGATCAGTGTGTGGGCTCCCCCACTTGATCAAAGTGACTTGTACACTATACAGTTTTCTGTCCCCTGGGACCCCTGTGCTCAGTCCCTCATAGCCTAAGTGTGGTACAGATCCACCGCTCCTCGTTCCATTGGCTGGCATCATGCAGGAGCCTCTCGCTCAGCTTCCCTTGGCTGGTAGTAACTGGGTTAGTGACCTGGGAGCAGAAGGCAACCAACCCACCATCTGCACCATCAGGAGCTCTGGAGAAGACCACCCGTTCCTTAAACTCCGCTTCGACCTGGGAGCAGAAGGCAACCAACTCACCATCTCCACCATCAGGAGCTCTGGAGAAGACCACCCATTCCTTAAACTCCGCTCCGACCTGGGAGCAGAAGGCAACCAACCCACCATCTCCACCATCAGGCGCTCTGGAGAAAACCAACCGTTCCTTAAACTGCGCTCCGACCTGGGAGCAGAAGGCAACCAACCCACCATCTCCACCATCAGGCGCTCTGGAGAAGACCACCCGTTCCTTAAACTCCGCTCTGACCTGGGAGCAGAAGGCAACCAACCCACCATCTTCACCATCAGGTGCTCTGGAGAAGACCACCCGTTCCTTAAACTCCGCTCCGACCTGGGAGCAGAAGGCAACCAACCCACCATCTCCACCATCAGGAGCTGTGGAGAAGACCACCCGTTCCTTGAACTCCGCTCCAACCTGGGAGCAGAAGGCAACCAACCCACCATCTCCACCATCGGGAGCTCTGGAGAAGACCACCCGTTCCTTAAACTCCGCTCCGACCTGGGAGCAGAAGGCAACCAACCCACCATCTCCACCATCAGGAGCTGTGGAGAAGACCACCCATTTCTTGAACTCCGCTCCTTGGTGAAGCCAGCCACGGTCAGGATAGGCTCTTTTCCAGCTGTCCATGACAGTAGTTAGGTTTTTACTAATTAAAAAAATGAAAAAGAAGATAATTTTATTTTCTGTATACTTTTGGAATCCTTTCAACAGGGCAGCCGACCGTATGCAAAACAGCCCCACAAAAAAAATGGCTGTTCTGTGGACAATGTACTTTGTTTTCAACCCAGAGCCTGTGACGACAATTTTCTGACTCTTGGGAGCAGAAGGAAATGATTAGCCGTGATCAATTGCTACCACATTTTTTTTTTTTTTACTGTTTCTGCACCCCCGACTGCCTCCGCACACAGAAGGCAAGGTGTTTTCAGGATCCGTAGGTCTGACCCAAGGCAAACATTCTCGTCCTGCAATACGGGAACTCACTGATCCCGAAAATGGCGGCTGGGTCATTGAATGTGTGGATGCGAGAGATTTAGCAGGAAGGAGCCATGACTCCCCCCCCACCTCCACCCCTACCAAATTATTAGCAGGCTTCACAGTTTATTTATGGAAATCTCAGATCCTTGTCTTATGTAATTTGTGTTATTTTTAACACAATGAGGCACTCAGGAGTGGGGTTTTCGGTAGATAGTATCCCTCTATCTTGAGTGCTCCGTGTCTCCCGTGAAATTTATTTATTTAAAATGTGTCTCTCGTAGTGCTTGTTTGAAAAGCCATAAGTTAGATGAATGTCATAATTCGTTAGGACTTTTTCATTTTAAAGGCCTTGTGTTCTTTGGGGTGGGTTAGGATTGTAGAAGAAGACATGGAGGCCTTTCTCCTCTCTCGTTCTCTTTCTTTTCTTTACAAAAGTCATCTTATTTTACACACATCCCAAGATGGGATAGAGAAACAGATATTTTATTAAAAAAAAACAAAAAAAAAAAAAATAGAAACTGTAACCCCTAGTTCTGCCTTCATCGATTCAGAGGGCATAAAAATGAACATTGAAAAGTCAAATTTCTCATGCATTTACAGGCAACTACATTGGACAGCATCACATAAAAAAAAAAAAAAAATAATACTGCAAATTGCTTTTTTTTGCACTATTTTAACCACTTCATGAGGTTTAAGGTTCTACCCCGTTCATGACCAGGACTTTTTTTTTTGCTATTTAGCCCTGTGCTACTTTAACTGGTAATTGCGTGGTCATGCGATACTGTACTCAAATGAAATGTATATCATTCTTTTTCAGTGGTATTTGATCACCACTGGGTTTTTTTTTTTGTTTTTTTATACGAACAAAAAAAGACTGAAAATTTAGAAAAAAAATAATATTTTTCACTTTCTGCTATAAAACATATCTAATAATAATTTTTTAGAAAAATCCAATTTCTTCATAAATTTCGGTCAATGCGTATGTCTACATGTCTTTGTTAAACAAAAATCCCAACAACTGTATATGGATTGGTTTGCATGAAGGTCTACAAATGATAGTATATATACTGGAATTTATATATTTTTTTCTATACTAGTAATGGCAGTGATCAGCGACTTATAATGGGACCGTGATAGTGCGACGGCAAATCTGACACTAACTGACACTGGGTGGCAACTGACTAACAACCACTGACATCACCAGTGACACGAATACAGTGATCAGCGACTTATAATGGGAAAGTGATAGTGCGGCGGACAAGCTGACACTAACTGACACTGGGTGGGAACTCACTAAAAGCCATTGACCTCACCAGTGACACTAATACAGTGATCAGTGCTAATACTATACACTGTCACTGTACTAATGACGCTGGCTGGGTAGGGGTTAACATCTAGGGGCAATAAAAGGGTCAGCTGTGTGCCTACCAATGTGTAATGTGTGCTCCTTTTACTAGCAGATGTGGCTGATGTTTCTCCCTGCTTTGCAGGGAGAAGAAAACAGCCAAATTTCTGCTCCATGTACAGTGCCCTTTGTTGTTAGCAAACACAGGGCTCTGTACTGTGATTCGCTAATGCCTTGTTTCCACTGAGCGGATCGGTTCGGGTCGGTACAGTTTGAATGGCCTAGAATGGTCCGGTCTGTTCTGGTGAGCATTTCCACTGCAAGTGGGACCACAAGGGGCCATACAGGGTTTAGAAAAAATGCCTCAGCATAGCACAGCAGAGGGTTTACTGTCAGCCAATCAGTGGATTGTATCGTAGCTCCGCCCTAACCGAACCATTCCATTTTCTATGGCCCCACATCTGAAGCAGGACCCTGAATGGAGCGGTACGGTTCATTGCATGGGCCGCTTTCATAATGCAAACACCCAAAATAGCGTACCGTACCGAACCGAACTGATCCGCTCAGTGGAAACAAGGCATAAGTGGATCAGCAGGTCCTGGCCATAAATCATTAACTGGGACCTGCTAGCTGACTTGTGCTGTAGCGAACCACAGCACAGATGGGGCGCCGCCCCCTACCCGGAAATGCTGGATCAAGTACATGTACTGTGAATTCTTGAGTATACATCAGGAAACACCTCTTTGCCCTCTCTGTTCTCCAGGCAGCTGAATGATGTCACCGGTGGTCCCATTATACGCGTTTCGTCGTTAAGATGCAACGTCTTCAAAAGTTTACCTTTTGTTCTACCTGGGTATCTTGAGCATCTTAAAGAGACGCTAACACACACGGGACTCTGGAGAGGTACTTACCAAGCAGGGCACCCCTGGTTTCTTTGTGCAATTTGACTTTCTTGTTCACTCAAGAAGTCATCTTGATCTGGTGAGTACGGTATGATGATTTGGGGACACATTGGAGTGGAAGAGTACTATCGCCCCTTGTGACACCTAAGGCAGTGTTTAATAAATGACACAGAGCACTGAATTTTGGGTGAATATTCATATGAACGTTCCTTCCAAAATTCACTAGTGTTCGGCCAGCTAAATTCTTTGCACACCTTTTTGTTTTAATGTTCCTGAAATATACAGCCACAGCCAAAAGTTTTGAGAATGACACAAATATAAATTTTCACAAAGTCTTCCGCTTTTTTTTTTTAGATCTTTTTGTCAGGTGTTGCTATGGGATACTGAAGTATAATTACAAGCATTTCATACGTTTCAAAGGCTTTTATTGACAATTACATTAAGTTTATGCAAAGAGTCAATATTTGCGGTGGTGACCCTTTTTTTTCAGGACCTCTGCCATTCCCTCCTGGCATGCTGTCCATCAACTTCTGGGACACATCCTGACCGATGCTTGGAGTTTGTCAGAATTTGTGGGGTTTTTTGTTTTGTTTACTGGCCTCTTGAGGATTGACCACAAGTTCTCAATGGGATGAAGGTCTGGGGAGTTTCCTGGCCATGGACCCAAAATTTTAATTTGTTCTACAAGCCACTCAGTTATCACTTTTGCCTTATGGCAAGGTGCTCCATCATGCTGGAAAAGGCATTGTTCCTCACCAAACTGTTCTTGGATGGTTGGGAGAAGTTTGTACCATTCTTTATTCATGGCGGTGTTCTTAGGCAAAATTGTGTGTGAGCTCCCTCCCTTGGCTGAGAAGCAACCCCCCCCTCCCCACATGAATGGTCTCAGGATGCATGACACAGGGCTGATGGTAGCATTTCTTCCCTGGACAAGGTTTTTTCCAGATGCCCCAAAAAATCGGAAAGGGGATTCTTCAGAGAAAATGACTTCACCCCAGTCCTCAGCAGTCCAATCCTTGTACCTTTTGCAGAATATTGGTCGGTCCCTGATGTTTTTTTCTGGAGAGAAGAGGCTTCTTTGCTGCCCTTCTTAACACCCGACCATCCTCCAGAAGTCTTCTCCTCACTGTACGTGCCGATGCCCTCACACCTGCCTGCTGCCATTCCTGAGCAAGCTCTGCACTGGTGGTGCCTCCGATCCTGGAGCTGGATCAACTGTAGGAGACGGTCCTGGCGCTTGCTGGACTTTCTTGGCCGTCCTGAAGCCTTCTTCACAAATGCAGTGGAAATGTTTTTTTTTTTATGGGATTAACTTCATTTTCATGGCAAAGAGGGACTTTGCAATTAATTGCAATTCATCTCAACACTCTTCATAACATTCTGGAATGTATGCAAATTGCCGTCATAAAAACTGAGGCAGCAGACTTTGTGAAAATGAATATTTGTGTCATTCTCAAAACCTTTGGCCCCGGCTGTACAGTGTATAAAGTGAACATTCAGTTGGGCTTTAATATATGAAAATGAGCAATACAATCATATACTCCCAAGTAGAGTCTTCAAAAAGCAGAGCATGCAAGAAGACGGAAAGTTGTTACTATGTTACAACAGATTTCTAGAATATTATAGACACCGAATTATAAAAGGACTTATTGCACTTACCTAATATATGGTATAGATTTACAGATCTTTTTGTGGGGTGAATTGGTGTATTTGTAATATTCAGTACCTTTAAACTCTTTTATTTCTGAACTCTCTTGATGAATCAGGAGATTATATTTAGATCTAGACAATGGTTGCAGGCAGCTGTTGTAGTGATGTTTTGTGTTAGTGATGAGCTCTTCAAGGACAGCGTGTTCTTTAAACTCATCTTTCAATTACCTTCATTAGGCTGTTTTTAATGTCACGTAATGAGTTTATAGTGTCTCAGATTTGCTTAATGAACAGTTTATGAAACATAAACTCAAGTGGATATCCCTTGTAATTTGTTTTGGTATGCTCCAATATCCCTGCCTATTTAGTCCGGTATGTTCCTGGAGCGATGTCACCAGACTCGAGCATTTCATAAAAGGTCACAGATAGGGATGGATGTCTTAAAGCAAATACTAAACCAGGGGTCTCTAAACTATGGCCCACATCTGGCCCACTATCTAATTTTATTTGGCCCACTATGGATTTTACCTGCCCCACAGTGGTGTATTTTCAGACTCTGTGCACAGATTCAGATCAGTTGGTCACTTCTTCTGATGGTGACCCTGATGTAAGGGGGGGCTTTGAAATGTGGAGGGTGGATTTCTGACATAACGAGGGGCTTCTGATATAAAAAGAGAGGACTTTTGATATGATGGGGGCTTCTGATATTAAGGGGGGACTTTTGATAAGATGGGAATCTTCTGATGTGAAACAAGGATTTCTGATGTGATGGGGAGGTTCTATTATGAAGGGAGGACTTCTGATATGATTGGGGGGGGGGGCTTCTGATATGAAGAGAGGACTTCTGATGTGATGGGGCGAGCTCTAATGTGAAAGGAGGACTTCTGATGTGAAGGGAGGTTCTGACGTGAAAGGAGGACCACTGATTTGATGGGGGCTTCTGATGTGAAAGGAGGATTTCTGATATGATGGGGGCTTCTGACGTGAAGGGAGAACCACTCATATGTTGGGGGGCTTCTGATGTGAAGGGAGGACTTCTGATGTGATGGGGGGCTTTTGATGTAAAAACGGGATCTATAAGATGATGTGGAGGCTTCCTATGTGAAAATAGGACTTATGAAATTATTGGGGGCAAGGGGGGTGGGCTTCTGATGTGAAGGGAGGACCACTGATATGATGGAGGGCTTCTGACGTAAAAAGGAGGTCTTCTGATGTGATGAGGGCTTTTGATGTGAAGACAGCATCTCTGATATGATGAGGGGGCTTCAGATATGAAGGGAAGGCTTCTGATATGATGGGGGGCTTCTGATGTGAAGACAGGACCTATGATATGATGGGGAGCTTCTGATGTTAAGGAAGGACCACTGATATGATGGTGGACTTCTGATATGAAGGGGGGGCCACTGATGTGATAGGGGGTGGCAGGCTTCTAATGTGAAGACAGGACCTATGATATGACGGAGGGCTTCTGATGTGAAAGGAGGTCTACTGATATGATGGGGGCTTCTGATGTGAAGGGAGAACCTCTGATATGATAAGGTGGCTTCTGATATGAAGGGAGGACTTCTGATATGGGGCTTCTGATGTGAAGACAGGACCTATAATATGATGGGGGGCTTCTGATGTGAAGGAAGGACCACTGATATGATGGTGGACTTCTGATATGAAGAAAGGACCACTGATGTGATGGGTGGGGGGGGGGGGCTTCTGATGTGAAGACAGGACCTATGATATGATGGGGGGTTTCTGATGTGAAGAAAGGACCAGGGCCGGACTGGGAATAAAAACCAGCCCTGGAAAAAATTTCATACCAGCCCCATAGCATTATTATACCAGCCCAACATCATTATGTCATTTTCTTATTCATAAAAGGGAAAACCATGCATTTTTAAGCACATTTTAAGAGTGTATTATATATAGATAAGACAGATATGAAAGCAAATAGGACTTTATATATATAAGAGCAAATTCCAGTTAAAAGTGGTAAAAGTGTAGCAATCATCAAGGGGGACCCCAGGGACACAGTGAATGTGGGGAGGGGGGGGGGCTCTGGTGACCAGAGACCACTTTCCGCAGAAAGAATACACTAAGGTAAGGGGTGGATGATTTAAGGGGGAAACCTTTATATTAGTGCCCCCCTTAATTTCCATTTCCCCCCGGCGGACTTTTCGGCATCAAAGGTCCGACGGTCTTTCCGACGGACTTTCGACGGAGTTGCGATGGACTTTCTAACGAATGGACTTGCCTACACACGATCACACCAAAGTCCGACGGATTCGTACGTGTTGACGTACGACCGGACTAAAATAAGGAAGTTGATAGCCAGTAGCCAATAGCTGCCCTAGCGTCGGTTTTCGTCCGTTGGACCAGCATACAGACGAGCGGATTTTATCGACCGGACTTGAGTCCATCGGACAAATTTGAAACATGTTCCAAATCTAAAGTCCGTCAGATTTTCGACAGAAAAGGTCCGCTGCAGGTCCGATGAAGCCCACACACGGTCGAATTGTCCGACGGATTCGTTTCGTCGAACCAGTCCGGTCGAAAAGTCCGCCCATGTGTACAGGGCATTACATTATTGTATTCACTCCACCCATTACATCAATCACCCCCTCAGACTGGCTTGGCGGCACCGATGCTGACCTCCTCTCAGATGCAAGAGATCAATGCATCCTCACCAGTGCTCATCAAATGCAGCCTCATCGGTACCCATCAAATTCAGCCTCATCAGTGCCCATCAAATGCAGCCTCACCAGTGCCCATCAAATGCAGCCTCACCAGTGCCCATCAAATGCAGCCTCACCAGCGCCCATCAAATGCAGCCTCTCCAGTGCCCATCAAATGCAGCCTCACCAGTGCCCATCAAATGCAGCCTCTCCAGTGCCCATCAAATGCAGCCTCATCGATGCCCATCAAATTCAGCCTCATGAGTGCCCATCAAATGCAGCCTCTCCAGTGCCCATTAAATGCAGCCTCACCAGTTCCCACCAAATGCAGCCCACCTGTACAGTGCCCACCAAATGCAGCCCACCTGTGCAGTGCCCACCAGATGCAGCCCACAGTGCAATTCTCACCAAACGCAGCCCACCAGATGCAGCCCACCAAATACAACACACTAAATGCAGCCCACCAGATGCAGAACATCAAATAGTAGATAATAGGCTCAGCAATGCCAAGCTACTGCTATCAAAGCAAACAGAATATTGGCATTAAAAAGGGGATCAACTCCAGAGATAAAACGATAATTCTCCCGCTCTACAAGACTCTGGTCCGGCCGCACCTGGAGTATGCTGTCCAGTTCTGGGCACCAGTCCTCAGGAAGGATGTACTGGAAATGGAGCGAGTCCAGAGAATGCCAACAAAACTAATAAAGGGTCTGAAGAAAGGTTGCGAGCGCTTAACTTATTCTCTCTGGAGCAGAGACACTTGAGAGGAGATATGAATTTATAAATACCGTACTGGTGACCCCACAATAGGGATAAAACTTTTCCGCGGAAGGGAGTTTAATAAGACACGCGGCCTCTCACTAAAATTAGAAGAAAAGCGGTTTATCCTCAAACTGCGTAGAGGGTTCTTTACTGTAAAAGCGGTTAGGATGTGGAATTCCCTTCCACAGGCGGTGGTCTCAGCGGGGGGCAGCGATAGTTTCAAAAAACTATTAGATAATCACCTGAATGACCACAACATACAGGGATATATAATGTAACACTGACACATAATCACACATATAGGTTGGACTTGATGGACTTGTGTCTTTTTTCAACCTCACCTACTATGTAACTATATTGGGGATTGGGCTGTATATTGGTGACCATGGTCTATGGGACCGTCATGATGAACACCATCTCTCCATCCTCTCCCATAATTCTGTGTAGCCCAGTTTGCCCCCTGTGCCTGTGATTCACGTACCCTTGGTCATGGTATTCTGTGACCTGACACTGGAGTAGTATGGAGTGGAGATATTTCTGTGTAAACGGAGAGATGTTTTCATAGCTCAGGAGTAATTGAATTATTTGGCGTGGAGTCAGGTCAGCCTCAGAGAGACCTAAAGATCATCTGTCATTGTGACGGTTGTCTGACAGGTGAGGTGTAAATGTTATGGCCTCCCGTCACATCGAGAGGTTATTGCCTATAAATGACAGATTAGGAAGATTATTATTTTATTGCAATGATACTTGGACTAATGAGCTTTTATGGGTTGTGCAACAAACTGTTGAAACATTATCTTCCGGCGCCAGGATCTGGACATGCAGCCCTAGTTGTATGGCTCTGTGACATTTTGGTGCACAGGATCCTGCGCAAGGAGGCTTCATAGTCGGTGAGGTTGAATAGAGACAACAGTCCATCCAGTTCAACCTGAGTCAGTGTCTATAATTATTCCCCATATCTCTGTATGTTGTGATCTTTAACCAGGCACTTTTACCCCCTTCCTGCCCAGGCCATTTTTCAGCTTTCTGCGCTGTCACACTTTGAATGACAATTGCACCGTCATGCTACACTGTACCCAAACAATTTTTTTTTTATCACTTCTGGGTTATTTATTATTTACAAAAAAAAAAAAAAAAGACCAAAAATTTTGAAAAAAAAATGTTTTTCACTTTTTTTCTGTTAGTAAATTTTGTAACTAAGTCATTTTTCGCCTTCACTGATGTGCGCTGATGAGGCGGCACTGATGGGCACTCATAGGCTGAACTAGTGGGCATTGATGAGGTGGCACTGATGAGGAGGCACTAATATGCCGCACTTATGGGCACTGATAGGTGGCACTGATATGTGGCACTGATGAGCACTGTTAGGTGGCACTAGTGGGTACTAATAGGCAGCACAGGTGGGCACTAATAGGTGGCACTAGTGGGCTCTGATAGGGGGCACTGGTGGGCATGGATAGGCGGCATGGATAGGCGGTACTGATGGGCACTGATGGGCATTGATGGGTGGCACTGATGGGCGACACTGATGGGCATTGATTGACAGTAGTGATGGGCATTGATGGGCAGCACTAATAGGCGGCACTGATTGCCAGCACTGACTGGCATCCCTAATGGGAACTGGGCACTTGTGGGCACTGGTAGGCACTGATCGCTGGCATTGGTGGGCACTGTATGGTGACACTATTTTTCACTATTGTAATCAGGGCACTGATGATCAGTGCCCTGATTACATTCCTAAATGCCCCCCTCCATGGAGATGCCGCTGATCGGCTCTCCTCACGGCACACTCAGTGTGAGGCGAGGAGCGCCGATTACCGGCACTTCCTTGTTTACATGTGACCGGCTGTGATTGGACACAAGCCGATCACGTTTAAAGAGCCGCAAATGCGGCTCTTTCCACAGATCGGGGTTGCGCCATTTCCTAGCAACACGGCGCAGCTGCAATGGCTGCTCTGCGCGCCCCCGCTGGGCGCGCGAGGGCGGCTGTTCTGGGATGCCGTCATATGATGGCATCCCAGAACAAGAGCCGCACCGCCCCACAGTCATTTGACAGTGGGCGGGCAGCAATCAGATAAGATGCACATCTAAGAGTCTCTTGAAAATATCCATCCTCCCCGCAGCCACCACCAAGTGTGGAAGAGAGTTCCACATCCTTATTGCCCCCTGCGCAGGTTAAGGTTAAAATGCTTCTTTTCCAGTCTCATTATGTGACCCCGTGTTCTCTTACACTCCTTGGGACTGAATCATTTTTTTTTCCTTTGCTCGGATCGCTATTGAGATATTTGTAGATCACTATCATATCTCCTCTCAAGCGTCGCTTCTCCAGTGAGAATAAGTTTAGTGTTTGCAGTCAATCCTCGTAAATTGAGGTCCTCCAGTCCCCTTATTAGTTTTGTTGCCCTTCTTTGGACTCTCTCCAGTTCCAGCACATCCCTTCTGAGGACTGGTGACCAGAACTGGATAGAAAACTCCAGATGAGTCCTAACCAGAGTTTTATAAAGTGTCAGGATTATAGTTTAATCTCTGGAGTATATCCCCCTTTCTTTTATGCATGCTAATATTCTTTGGTAGCTGCAGCTTGACATTGCATGCTATTGCTCAATCTGTCATCTACTAGGAGCCCCAGATCTTTCTCCATCCTTGATTCCCTCAGGAGGTTCTCCCCCCCTAGTGAGTAGTTTGCATTTATGTTTTTTGCCCCCAAGTGTAATTTACATTTTTTCACCTCGTGTTGAGGCTGTCACTGTGGACTCGGAGTAGAGAATCTTTTTGTCATGTTAGGAGCTTTGTGATAAAAAGAGACCACCAGGACATACCATATAATAACACAACTGCATCTCAGTTTTAAGGCCAACATCATTTAACCCACTTCCTCTGAACCCATGTCGGACTTGCCCCCCCCCAGCCTGTGATTGGACAGTGAAAGGAGAAGCAGCATACTGATAAGCTAATTTCTCTGTCAGTTTGCTCTCTCCTCCTATAAGCATTGCTTGTCGGCACATTAACTGATTGTTTCTCCCTAAGGCAGTCCATACATAATGCAATTTTCTTTCCCTCAGGCTAAAGGTAAGAAAATGACTAAATTCTCCCGTCCCCACAGTCGCTGTAGCTGGTGGAATCCTTCCGGCAACACTATTGTGTTCTTCTGGTGGGAAGTGCGGGGGGAGGCTTCCCTGCCGTCAAAAGAAACAACAGGCTGGTGATGGATCGACTTTAGTACAACCAGCCTGCCCATAGATGGAGTAACATTTGGGGGCAGTCCTAACTGAACCGGACAAATTTCAATCTAAGGCCAGCTTAAAGCAGAGCTCCACCAAAAAGGGGAAGTTCCACTTTAAGTCCTCCTCCCAGGGGTGTTGCTAGGTGGCAAAAAAGACCAGGGGGCGGTAGTGGCGCAATATTTTTTGGCTGGGCGGGGGGGGGGGGTTGTGTGGCAGGGGGTAAGCTCACTTGCTGCCTGGCTTACCCGTGCCCATCAATGCTGACCACTAAACTCACCTGCCTGACACACTGACCAATACACTGACCTACCTACCTGACATACATACACTGGCCTACCTACCTGTCATACATACACTGACGGTAGTGACATACACTGACCTACCTGACATACATACACTGACCTACCTGACATTCACTGACCTACCTGACATACACACACTGACAGTAGTGACATACATACATACACTGACCTACCTGACATACATACACTGACCTACCTACCTGACATACACACACTGACGGTAGTGACATACATACATGACCTACCTGACATACATACACTGACCTACCTACCTGACATACACACACTGACAGTAGTGACATACACTGACCTACCTGACATACACTAACCTACCTGACATACACTGACCTACCTACCTGACATACATACATTGACCTACCTACCTGACATACACACACTGACGGTAGTGGCATACACTGACCTACCTGACATACACTGACCTACTTGACATACACTAACCTACCTGACATACACTGACCTACCTGACATACACTAACCTACCTGACATACACTGACCTACCTGACATACACTAACCTACTGGACATACACTAACCTACTTGACATACACTGACCTACCTACCTGACATACATACATTGACCTACCTACCTCACATACACACACTGACGGTAGTGACATACACTGACCTACCTGACCAGGAGACAGACTTTATGTGTCCTGCAGCAGCTTAGCTCAGTCGTGGTGTGCGGTGCGCCCGTCATCATCACAGCAGGCAGCCAGAGGAGGAGAGGAGAGCCGCCTGCCCAAGCGCCGAGCGGGGATCTCATAGTGACGTGGCGCGGCAGCCGCATTGTAATTCCCGCCTTCTGGAGCCTGCAGCGCCTATGATGGACGTCACACGTCCTGCGGTCCCCGCATTGGACCAGTGGGACGTCCATCGTAGGCGCTGCGGGCTCCAGAAGGTGGGACCTGCTATGTCACTCGGCCGCACTCGGCGGCGCTCAGGATCAGATCGGACCCCGCTCAGCGGTGCTCAGGGATTGGTGCATGCCTGAGACCCAGGGCTTTTCGGGGACCCATTTGGGGCCCCAGCCCCCCCTCCCGACGCCACTGCCACCTCCCCCACTTCTCTTCTCCAAATGGCATTTTCTTGTTTGAGTGGGTGTACCTGATTTTGACAGGTACCCGCTCCCACTACTGCTTGGATCACCTAGGTGATTCGAACGGAAGTTCTCCTTTCCCCTCCCTCCCCGCAGTCATCGGGGACACATCACAGGTCCCAGAAGACTGCGGGACCATTCCCAATGCGGAGCGTGGTCACGAGCATGCGCAGGGGGGACCCAGCTGTGAAGCTGGGTGCCCGCAGTTAAGATGCCAGTGCCGGGGAGAGAGGACTGAGAGGAGGGGCGGCTCAGGGGTGAGCACATTGCTGGCTCCTGGGACAGGTGAGTGTGTGTTTACTAAGAAGTCAGCAGCTACAGTTTTTGAATGTGCTGACTTCTAATAAACACAAAAGCGGTGGACGGCGGAGTGTAAGGGGAGAGCGGAGGCGCGGATAGATTATTGGTATTTGTAGAGAGCCGCTTGACTTCCATCTGGCACCGAGGCAGACATGAATCTTTGCCAAGTGGAAATGCCGAGCGTTTGATTGGCTTTGTGAAAATGTTGTTTTAAGATGGCAACGATCCTTCCTGAATGAAATCCCCGCTTTATGGGCTTCCCGGAGTGCTGATACGACATGTGCGAGAAGAGCCGCTGGCGTCAGAGGAAGGCGGCGCCCCAACTCTCCGTCTTCCTGCTATGAGCCGTGTCTGTTTTTCCAGTCTTTGCCCATTAGACGTTGTCCTGATAATGAAGATGTTGGATGAATGAGCTCTGTTCCATTTACGGGCCGCGCTCATTTTCTGAGGATCTCACATTGCGACCCCTAAACCGCAATTCCACCCACACGTGGTGTTTAAAGTGGACCTCGCCTCCGATGCGGCTTTTATGTTCAGTGAAGCATGCTCAGTAATGTGTCCGTGTAACACTTCCAGGTATTTATTACCTCTCACAGAGATCGCAGTACTCCCCCTGACAATGCTTTCATCTGCTTTTCTCTCCAGAAGGGCAGCGCCACCTTTGTTCAGGCATCATCCAGGGTCGCCATCACACCTTCGTGGACTGAAATGCCGGCTTAGAGATGACACAATTATGTAAATACTGGTGCCTGTGCAGTACTCGGATGTGTTCATAAATGTCTGACACAGATTAGCCCCTGCTGCGTACTTCATTTGTGACTTGCTACAAAGTTACAATGTACAGTCTGATTGCTGGGGGAAGGGAGACTGAGCAAATGCTTCCTCCTCCTTCTACAAAGTTACAATGTACAGTCCGATCACTGGGAGAGGGGATACTGAGGAAATGCTTCCTCCTCCTTCTACAAAGTTACAATGTACAGTCTGATTACTGGGAGGGGGGGGGGGACTGAGAACATGCAGTCACTCATGGTGTTCGGGACCCAGTCGGACAGGCTTCCGATCACATGATCACTGCGTCAGCCAATCACAGTGATCACATGAACAGGAAGCTTATGTAGCCAGCTATAAGGTGGGATTTGTTGAGATGTCACCTATTCTAAGTGGCAATTCAGAGAGCTCATCATCCAACCCAATTGGCTCAGGAGAGACCAAGTGGCATAGGGGAGACCAAATGGCTCAGGGGAGACCAAATGGCACAGGGAGACCTAATGGCTCAGGGGAGACCAAATGGCTCAGGGGGGACCAAATGGCCCAGGGAGACCAAGTGGCTCAGGGGAGAGCAAATGGCTGAGGGTAGTCCAAATGGCTGAGGGGAGACCAAATGCCACAGGATGGCACAGTGGAGACCAAACAGCTTAGGGAGACCAAATAACACAAGGGAGACCAAATGGCACAGAGAAGATCAAATGGAACAGGAGAAAACAAATGGCACAGGGGTAACCAAATGGCACAAGGGTAACCAAATGGCACAGGGTAACCCAATGGCACATGGGAGACCAATTGACTCACAGGACACCAAATTGCACAGGGGAGACCAAATGGCACAGGGGAGTGTTACGCTGTTGAGAGATCACACAAAGAATTCTCTCAAACATGATGAATAAGTACACCCCATAACCCAATCAGCAGACTTTATTGCCTATTTCTACATATGCAGCTGCTGCAGAATAGGGATGAGCCCGATGTTCGAGTCGAACCCCGCCCCCTCTGACGTCACATGATGTCAGAAGGGGGCGTGGTCACTAGGTTATGTCAGCGGGTGGCCCCGCCCTTAGCTATATAAGAGCTGTCAAAGCAAAAAAGATTTTCCATCTCTTTTTGTTTTTTTTTTCGGGAACGTCGGCACCGTGATTGAAGATGGATTTACATCGCGGGGCACTTTTTTTAATAAAGGAATTGTCCAAAACTGTTTCCTGTCATTTTTACTTTTTTGACACTTTTTTGGGTGAATGGGTAGGGGTACATTGACATGGGGGGGGGGGGATCTGGGGGACCCTTGTTAAAGGGGGCTTCCAAATTTCCATACGTCCCCCACCTGCAGACCCCCACAACCACCGGGCAAGGGTTGTGGGGATGAGGCCCTTGTCCCCATCAAAAGTTCCAGGCTTTTTTTGTTTATTAAAAATCAGCAGCTACAAAAAGTATAGCTGCTGACTTTTAATAAGCAGACACTTACCTGTTCCACGGTCCAGCGATGCGGCCGCACGGAGCCCTGCTCCTCTGCTCGGTGCCTATATTAAAACTGTGGGCACCCGGCCGTGACAGCTGGCGAGTCGCGCTGCGGTCTTCCAGTGGACAGGCAATCTTCTGGGACCTGTGACCTGTCCCAGATGATTGCCGAGAGGGAGGGGTCGCCTAGGGGGAAAGGCAGAAGCAGGAAGTGGGTTTAACTCCGCTTTAAAGAAAGCCACTTACTATATACTCAGGCCTGTTTCTGTCATTATTACTCACGCTCGGGTTTTAAAGTCCTCCCGGCTTACATTTCCCAGCGCTGAAGTGTCAGCAGGTGGGATGCGGCTTGTGGCCGGCTTACATTAAGACCCTTCAAAACATCTTTTTCTTTCTTAAAAAGCTAGGTGGAATTTTTAGGGTCTTGGGAAGTGAATAAATCATGTGTGTTATTGACTGGGAAGGAAAAACAGTTTACATCTCGGGAGACGGAGTGCTGAGCCTTCTGTGGAGGAAGATGAATTGGGGCAAGGACAGGGATGGAGCAGAGAATATGATGAAGATTGTCCAGACGAGAGAAGCGGGATCAGCGGGCCGACTCTGGTTTATATAACGCCGAGGTGTGAATGTGGCGTGCATTCCATGATTATTTTCTTGTGCAGATCGCTAATGATATGGCCAGCTATGCAATGGAGTGGATTTACTAAAGGCAAACAGACTGTGCACTTTGCAAGTGCAGTTCCTTCAGAGCTTATTAAGGCACTTATTAAGTGAGGCAAAGATCCGCTTTGCAAAGAACACCCAATCACATGCAAGAAAAATAAAATTAACCTCTTGTATACTGGGCACCTAAAACCCCCCTCCTGCCCAGACCAATTTTCAGCTTTTAGCGCTGTCACTCTTTGAATGACAATTACGCGGTCATACAACACTGTACAAAAATTAAAAATTTATAATTTTTTCCCACTAAATTAGCTTTCTTTTGGTGGTATTTGATCACCTCTGGGATATTTATTTTTTGTTAAAAATTTTTAAAAAGACTGAATGTAAAAAAAAAAATACAAAACCGTTTTATATTTTGCAAATAGGTAATTTTTCTCCTTCATTGATGTACGCTGATGAGGCTGCACTGATGGGCACCAATAGGCTGCATTGATGGGCACTGATGAGGTGGCACTGGTGGGCACTGATAAGTGACATTGGTGGACACTGAGAGGTGGCACTGATGGGTGGCGCTGATGGGTGGCACTGTTGGGCTGCACTGAAGGGCATTGATAGGTGGCACTGAAGGGCACTAATAGGTGGCACTGATAGCTGGCCCTGATGGGCACTGATGGGTGGCAGTGATGGGCACTGATCGGCACTGGTAGGTGACACTGATAGGCAGCACTGCTGGGTGGCACTGATTGGCACCACTGGCGGGCTTTGATAGGTGGCATTAGTGGGCATTGATAGGTGGCACTGATTGCTGGCACTTATGCACTTATTTGTGGCACTGTGTGGGCACTGGCAGGTGGCACTGGAAGGCAGTATTGGTGGGCGCAGATGAGGCGGCTTTGCCTCTTTCTCTTCGGGACCGATGTCCCTTGCACTTAAGCCGGTGATCGGCCTTTTTTTACCGATCTTCTATTTACATCACGTAATCAGCTGTCATTGGCTGACAGCTGATCACGTGGTAAGGGGCCGGGACTCCGATCTGTGATCACCGGAGTCTCATTGACTCGGTGATCACAGCAAGGGGTGCGCTGGGAGCGTGCACTGGGGAGGACATCTATTGACGGCCTCCCGGTAAAGTAGATCCGCGCTGTAGCCGTCATTCAGCTATAGCGCAGATCTGAGGGCGTTAAAAAACATTTTTGCTTGCACATGATTGGATGATGCAAGTCAGCAGAGCTTCCCGTCATTTACTAAGCTCTGGAGCAAATGCCTTTGCAAAGTGCACAGTCTGTTTGGCTTTAGTAAATCCACCCTGATGACCTAGTCCTGTTCACATCATTGGGGTGGATTTACTAAGGGCAAATAGGCTGTGAACTTTGCTAGTGCAGTTGCACTCTTTTTCCCAGAGCTCAGTAAATGTGGTAACACTCTGTTGATTTCCATCATCCAATTGTGTGCAAGCAAAAATGCTTTTTTAAATTTTAATTGCACCTGATTGGGTACTCTTTACAAAGTCAAGCTTCACCACATTACATTTACTAAGACACAAAGAATGCAACTGCACTCGTAAAGTTTAAAGTGGTTGTAAACGCTTTTGAGTGACTTCTACCTATAGGTAGGCCTAGAATAACGCTTGCCTACAGTTAGTGGAAATATCTCCTAAACGTGCACATGCGCTGTGAAGAAACGGACCTCCCAGGTCCGCTCCCGCACACATGCGCAGGAGTGACGTGACGCGGCTCCGGCCAATCACAGAGCCGGAGTCCGCGCCCCCATAAGGAAGAGGAGTGAAGATGGAAGCGGCCTGCAAAGGGGACAGCGTTGGCCTCGTTTTCAGCTAATTGTCACATAATGGGCTAGTATGCAATGCATACTAGCCCATTATGCTTTTAATTTGCAGGGTTTGCAGGGAGCAAAAGAGGGAGTAAAACCAATCAGGGTTTACTTCCTCTTTAATAGTTATGGGATTAGATCGGACTGAAGACACCTCAAACTAAGGTAAGTATATTGTATGTTTTTTTTTTAAGGCAGCAGTACTGCTCCCGCCGGGGCCTGGAGCCAAAGGAGGTGGAAATTAGCTTCTTTTCACTCTTTACACAGGTCTCCACACCTGTCCATCACTGGACTCACATCTGTATCAACCTCTAGTGTGCTACTGGTGTGCGTGTAAGAGAATTATGACATGTTTAAAACCTGTGAGTCTTAATCCGGGTCAGGGTTATTAGAGTTCAGGGCTGGATGACTCATGCAGGCAGCTCTCTGGTGCCTCCCCTGCTTCTGGAATGTTGGAGAACATTCTGGAAGCTGGAGGGCGGAAGCCAGGAGGGTTGTTGTTAATATTTAGGGGAACTCCAGTCAGTGGGCCTGGCAAGGGACTAATTGAGCCCTTAAATATGAATGAGTCATGCCAGCCAGGAAGTCGGGTGGAAGATGGAGATAGAGTGCTGAGGAGACTGTTGGTGGCCCTTAAAGCGGTTGTATACTCACACAAAAATAAATAAATATAATAAAATAAAGAACCTTTAAGGCAAAGGCATAATGAGCTAGTATGCACCGCATACTAACTTATTATGAAATACTTACGTTCGATCAAGGCTTCAGCTTCGGAGCCTGGTTACCGCAGAGGGAGCTGACATTTTCCCTTCAGCGTGTCTTCCGGGTTTGCGGCTCCGGCGCTGTGAGTGGCCAGAGCAGTGATGACATTACTCCTGCGCATGCGCGTGGGAGTCTTCTTTCCGGCAAGATCTGGCAGCATCCGTCGGACTTTCAGCCGGACCTTCAGAGCGCATGCGCTGCTGATGTCAGCGGCTGCATGCAAGGTGAATATCTCCTAAACCATACAGGCTTAGGAGATATTCATTTTACCTACAGGTAAGCCTTATTATAGGCTTACCTGTAGGTAAAAATGTAAAAATAGGGTATACAACCACTTTAAGGCGAACCCCCTAGTCTGGGGTGGGGGGTGCTCTGCCTCGGGCCGTGGCTCGGGAGCTGACCTGGGAGGATCCTGACAACAGGAAAAGCTTGGAAGGAGTCTTCTCTAAGAGGCAGGGAGAGCAAGGAGGACAGTGTGAGTACTACAGCACAGTGCAGGGACTTACAAGGGGAGAGAGAGTCAGTCGGGTAGACCGGTAACGAGAGTCAGTCGGGTAGACTGGTGAAGACGCAGCCAGGTGGGCTGGTGGAGAAGCAGCCAGTTGGGCTTGCATTACCTGCAGTGGTACAGCGCGAACCAGTGTCTACAGTGGAGTTGAAGGTGCTCCAGGATGCAGCTTACAACATTGTGTTACT
The DNA here is from genome assembly GCA_037952925.1 of Lithobates clamitans. Lineage (NCBI taxonomy): Eukaryota > Metazoa > Chordata > Amphibia > Anura > Ranidae > Lithobates > Lithobates clamitans. Next base: position 34,808 of record JBBGZY010003280.1, read on the forward strand.
TTCTAAGGGACTAAGAGTTCCTAGCCTGTAAGGGGCTGATCTAACAGAGACTGTTAGCTACTAAAAAGGAATCAATCAGAGCTGTACAGACCAAGGAGGTTGAATCAATTGGAGTTGTAAATAGGGAGGAAGCTGTCCCTAGTTTTGTCACTATCAAGTTGGGCATCCCATAATTTCCATCCCCATCCAAGTTGTTACCTGCTAATAAAACATAAAAACAAAGCTCAAGGACTGTTCAACATGTTCAGTTGAAAGCTGAAGTTGTTATGTGCCTGGCTGAGAAGCAGTGGGGAACCCTGTCATCTGCAACCTCTATGGGGGTAAGTGCTACACATCCTTTTGGACTTTCCATTTTCAATAATACATTTTAACACAATCATAGGACAGTCATTTTTTTAACCCCAGAAGAACCCTTAAAATATACTCTTTAGGTCTTAGGAGCTTTTATAAAAACCAGAGACCAGTGGGAAGAATGTCCCTTACATTGGTGATCAGTGAGAAGAATGTTCCTTACATTGGTGATCAGTGGGAAGAATGTCCCTTACATTGGTGATCAGTGGGAAGAATGTTCCTTACATTGGTGATCAGTGAGAAGAATGTCCCTTACATTGGTGATCAGTGAGAAGAATGTTCCTTACATTGGTGATCAGTGAGAAGAATGTTCCTTACATTGGTGATCAGTGGGAAGAATGTTCCTTACATTGGTGGTCAGTGGGAAGAATGTTCCTTACATTGGTGATCAGTGAGAAGAATGTCCCTTACATTGGTGATCAGTGGGAAGAATGATCCTTACATTGGTGATCAGTGAGAAGAATGTTCCTTACATTGGTGATCAGTGAGAAGAATGTCCCTTACATTGGTGATCAGTGAGAAGAATGTTCCTTACATTTTTGATCAGTGAGAAGAATGTTCCTTACATTGGTGATCAGTGAGAAGAATGTTCCTTACATTGGTGATCAGTGGGAAGAATGTCCCTTACATTGGTGATCAGTGGGAAGAATGTTCCTTACATTGGTGATCAGTGGGAAGAATGTTCTATACATTGGTGATCAGTGAGAAGAATGTCCCTTACATTGGTGATCAGTGAGAAGAATGTTCCTTACATTGGTGATCAGTGGGAAGAATGTTCCTTACATTGGAGGTCATTGGGAAGAATGTTCCTTACATTGGTGATCAGTGAGAAGAATGTTCCTTACATTGGTGATCAGTGAGAAGAATGTTCCTTACATTGGTGATCAGTGAGAAGAATGTTCCTTACATTGGTGATCAGTGGGAAGAATGTTCCTTACATTGGAGGTCATTGGGAAGAATGTTCCTTACATTGGTGATCAGTGAGAAGAATGTTCCTTACATTGGTGATCAGTGAGAAGAATGTTCCTTACATTGGTGATCAGTGAGAAGAATGTTCCTTACATTGGTGATCAGTGAGAAGAATGTTCCTTACATTGGTGATCAGTGAGAAGAATGTTCCTTACATTGGTGATCAGTGAGAAGAATGTTCCTTACATTGGTGATCAGTGAGTAGAATGTTCCTTACATTGGTGATCAGTGAGAAGAATGTTCCTTACATTGGTGATCAGTGAGAAGAATGTTCCTTACATTGGTGATCAGTGAGAAGAATGTTCCTTACATTGGTGATCAGTGAGAAGAATGTCCCTTACATTGGTGATCAGTGAGAAGAATGTTCCTTACATTGGTGATCAGTGGGAAGAATGTTCCTTACATTGGAGGTCATTGGGAAGAATGTTCCTTACATTGGAGGTCATCGGGAAGAATGTTCCTTACATTGGAGGTCATTGGGAAGAATGTCCCCTAGAACTCTCTGGAGTAACCCTAGGGTTCAGGAATGCTGCTGTAGATGATTCTGCAACTGATGGAGAATGCGGAGATCGTTTTCTAGAGTGGTAGCATTAAGGTCGCCATGTGCATAAGCTCTAACAGTCCTCTGAATTGGCTGTTTATCTTTTGCTACATTCTATACATTTTATATATATTAGAAATTCTGGGCCTGCACAGAAGTTTGCAAATCCATCACGCACTCGATTAGCCGGGTTTGATGTTGGTGATCCCGTCTTCCAGTGAGGTCACACATACTAACCCCCATAATCGCGTGCTTGGTCTATAAAGTGACCACTGTTTAGTAAATATCCAAATATCTCCTCTCGTCTCCCATGGCGGACGCGGTGAGTGTGAGATGGGTGGATGATGTGTTGTGTTAATAAGACATTACACAGCTGTTTGTCCTCTAAACACATATTCACTCTTCGGAAGGCTTCCATCAGAGCCGGTGATTCATGAGCTCTCTGTATATAAACTCCCACGAAAAAGCATGGCGGTTGAATAATTGTTATTGTTATCTGTGGTAAAAGAAAGATTTTGTCATTAGGAAGTGGCTCTTTGTGTAATTCCAGAAGAAAGACTAGGATGGGGTTGATGGGGACATTAAAGAGATCCTGTACTTCATGCGCAGTGCAGGTAGCCTTATTGTGAACTCGCCAAGTCACATAGATTTTGAATTTGCCCCAGTTTAGAAGCAAATTCATCCAGAGTGCAGGGATCAGGAGTGTCTATCACACAGAGTACAGGGATCAGGAGTACATATCGCACAGAGTGCGGGGTTCAGGAGTGCCTATCACACAGAGTGCGGGGGTCAGGAGTGCCTATCACACAGAGTGCGGGGGTCAGGAGTGCCTATCGCACAGAGTGCGGAGGTCAGGAGTGTCTTTCACACAGAGTGCGAGGGTCAGGAGTACATATTGCACAGAGTGCGGGGGTCAGGAGTACTAATTGCATAGAGTGCAGGGGTTAAAGGGTTCCAGGCTCCCCCCAAAAAATTAAAAGTCAGCAGCTATGAATACTGAAGCTGGTGACTTTTAATATTAGGGCACTCACCTGTCCAGACATCCAGCGGTGTCTTCATCTGAGCCGATTCTTTAATTGTCTATCGGGTGCTGGCGCCGCCATCTTGACATCTTGAAGGAAACAGGCAGTGAGGCCTTGTGGCTTCACAGCAAGGTTTCCTAGTGAGCATGCGCAAAGTGTGCTGCGCTTTCTGAAAGGGCTGCCGTCTTCTGGGACCTGTAAAGTGTCTCAGAAGGCTGTGGGGGAAGGGGGAGGCTGGAAACTGGAAGTGGGTACCCGTCAAAACCAGGTACTTCTTCCCCCTAAAAGGTGCCAAATGTGGCAGGGGAAGGGGGGGGTGGTGTTTAGGGGAGTCGGACAAGCTGAGCCTTCCCTTTTGGGTGGAGCTTCACTTTAAGGAAAAATTCCCTTGCAAAGTGATCAGTCATTTGCCTTTAATGACTCAACCCCATTCCCTCTGCTCTTAAACTGTAAGGCCCTTACTTTTTTTTGTAGGCTCCCCAATTCTGATGAATCAGTTAAGATTTAAGATGTGGGTGGCCCTGAAAAAAAACACCCTTTGACAAAAGATGACTTAAAAATCAACTCTGCCGGGTGTGAAATTATCAGCCCAACAGTGATTGCATCCTATTAGATGTAGTCACCGCTCCGGTATTCAGGTGGTCTTGAAATCCGTGACTGCCCGAATGCAATGGAGATTGCAAGAAGTTGATACCAGGTAAAGTTTAGGTATGAAGACAGAGCTGCATTAATGTTTGTTTTAGGTGTTTCCTAAGTGTAGCAATGAGGTTGGACTGGGGCACCCTTTTTCCACCAAGGCCAGTCTGACAACATACAGTGCTTTGAAAAAGTATTCACATCCCTTGACATTTTCCACATTTTGTCATGTTAGAACCAAAAACGTAAATATGTATTTTATTGGGATTTTATGTGATAGACCAACACAAAATGGCACATAATTGTGAAGTGAAAGGAAAACTTTAAATAGTTTTCAACATTTTTTACAAATAAATATGTGAAAAGTGTTGGGGGGGGGGGCATTTTTATTCAGCCCCCCTTTACTCTGATACCCCTAACTAAAATCTAGCAGAACCAATTGCCTTCATAAGTCACCTAATTAGTAAATCGAGTCCACCTGTGTGTAATTTAATCTCAGTATAAATACAGCTGTTCTGTGAAGCCCTCAGAGGTTTGTTAGAGAACCTTAGTGAACAAACAGCATCATGAAGGCCAAGGAAGACACCGGACAGGTCAGGGATAGAGTTGTGGAGAAGTATAAAGCAGGGTTAGGTTATAAAAAAATCTCCCAAGCTTTGAACATCTCACGGAGCTCTGTTCAATCCATCATCGGAAAATGGAAAGAGTATGGCACAACTGCAAACCTACCAAGACATGGCCTTCCACCTAAACTGACCGGCCGGGCAAGGAGAGCATTCATCAGAGAAGTGCCAAGAGGTCCATGGTAACTCTGGAGGAGCTGCAGAGATCCACAGCTCAGGTGGGAGAATCTGTCCACAGGACAACTATTAGTCGTGTTCTCCACAAATCTGCCCTTTATGGAAGAGTGACAAGAAGAAAGACATTGGTGAAGGAAAGTCAGAAGAAGTCCTGTTTGCAGTTTGTGAGAAGCCATGTGGAGGACACAGCAAACATGTGGAAGAAGGTGCTCTGGTCAGAGGAGACCAAAATTCAACTTTTTGGCCTAAAAGCAAAATGCTATGTGTTGGGGGAAAACTAACACTGCACATCACCCTGAACACACCATCCCCACCGTGAAACATGGTGGTGGCAGCATCATGTGGTGGGGATGCTTTTCTTCAGCAGGGGGAAGCTGGTCAGAGTTGATGGGAAGATGGATGGAGACAAATACAGGACAATCTAATGCCGCGTACACACGATCGGATTTTACGGCATACTTGGTCCGGCATACTGGATTTCGTTGGACAATTCGATTGTGTGTAGGCTCCAGTGGACTTTGTTTTCTCAAAAGTTTGACGGACTTAGATTTGAAACATGTTTCAAATCTATCCGACGGACTTGAGTCCGGTCGAAAAGTCCGCTTGTCTATATGCTAGTCCGACGGACAAAAACCGACGCTAGGGCAGCTATTGGCTACTGGCTATGAACTTCCTTGTTTTAGTCCGGTCGTACGTCATCACGTACAAATCCGTCGGACTTTGGTTGATCGTGTGTAGGCAAGTCCGTTCATTCGGAAAGTCCGTCGTAAAGTCCGTTGAAAAGTCCGCCGGACCAAGTATGCCGTAAAGTCCGATCGTGTGTACGCGGCATTAGAAGAAAACCTGTTAGAGTCTGCAAAAGACTTGAGACCGGGGCGGAGGTTCACCTTCGAGCAGGACAACGACCCGAAACATCCAGCCAGATCTACAATGGAATGGTTTAGATCAAAGTATATTCATGTGTTAGAATGGCCCAGTCACAGTCCAGACCTAAATCCCATTGAGAATCTGTGGCAAGATTTGAAAATTGCTGTTCACAGACGCTCTCCATCCAATCTGACAGAGCTTGAGATATTTTACAAAGAAGAATGGGCAGAAATGTCCTTTCTAGATGTGCAAAGCTGGTAGAGACACCCCCAAAAAGACTTGTAGAGAAAGGGGGTTCTACAAAGTATTGGCTCCGGGGGGCGCCATACAACTGCCCCCCACACATTTCACAGATTTATTTGTAAAAAATGTTGTAAACCATTTATCCTTTTCTATCCACTTCTCAATGATGTTCTACTTTGTGTTGGTTTATCCCATAAACTCCCCCAAAAATACATTTACGTTTTTGGTAGTATCATGACAAAATGTGGAAGATTTCAAGGGGTATGAATACTTTTTCAAGGCACTGTAGCTAGAAAGGAAACAAGCACTGCATAACAGTCAATGGTCTTGACTCCCAAAAAACCTCCCTGAGATAAGCTACGGCAAGAGGAATGCAGAGGGGCTGGAGGCTGACACGCCCCCTTTCCCCTCTGCATTCCTCTTGCCTTAGCTTGTCTTGGGAGAGTATTTGGAGCTGTCAGACTGGCTGCAGGGTGGAGGGAAGGAGGGGGCACCCTGTCTGAATCCATAGCTACACTTAGAAAGCGACATATAGTTGGCACATAGGGTAGAGAAGAGTAAAAAATGATGATAATTCTTCTTTAAGCCTGAACGCTCATCCATCAGAAGTATTCAGTGATGGACAGCGCAGAGTTTTTGTTCCTATTGAAGCACAGCGTGCAGGCTATCGGTTATTGACTATTGAAGATGGCGCGCTGGCGGTATAAGACCGTACATAACACTCATAATTCTAACGACATATCCAACGCTCTAAACTCTCCCGGTCTCTCTGCATCTGGATCGCAGCCGGTGATGATATTGTTCTGCTTGGGTGGTCTGTGCTTGAAAGCAATTTTTCACGAAGGCTCGCAGCTGCTCCAGGTCTTAGTTAAGTGGCATCTGGGGGATGCGAGAGATATAAAGGTGTCATGTTTAATGTCTCGCACATATCAATAAGTAACAGCCTGCTTGCCGCCGCACAGAGAGGTGTTAAATCCCGCGCCGGATCCGTGTAGCGTGGCACATAACAAATTAGTGGCATTTGCCAGCGCTGCAAATCTTCTGCGCTTTGGGACCTCCCACGTCTACGGAAAATCCTCTTCATTTACATATTTTCGACACCAGCCATCGACTTTGGTACTTGGCCGCCTCCGATCGTTGTATTATTTCTTTTGAGCCCAGTAAATGACGATGACAGGACTTCAAATGACCAATCCAGTGGGCAGAGGGGACCTACGAGTATATTCTGGAAATTTCCTTATCACCTGACACCGGGCGGAGGTTGATCGCTCACAATGACCTGAGATTGGGGGGGGGGGGGGGTGCTTTGCAAACCTGGCTCAAACATTTCGTATTTTGCTATTTTTGCAGACTTTTTGAAGGCAATGGGGGTAGATTTACTAAAGTGCTGTTGCTCCAGAACTTTGTAAATTAGGTAAAACTTCCCTTTTGCAAAGAATACCCAATCACGTGCAAGGAAAATTTTTTTAAAAATGCATTTTTTTCTTGCATATGATGCACAGTCTATTTGCCTTTAGTAACTCGATCCCAATGTCTCCTGAAAGCACAATTCAAGACAAAACTTATTTTTTAACCACTTGCTGACCAGCCGCCGCAGTTATAGGCAGGGCAGCTCTATTGCGTAAAACGCCGTACCGGTACGGCACTTTGTGTAATAGATACAGTGGGCGGGCGCGCGCGCCGGAGCCGATGCGCACGGCCGTGTTGTCCGCCGGCCACCCGCGATCGCTCTACAGAGAGCCAGAACGGGGATCTTTCAATGTAAACAAAGCAGATCCCCGTTCTGTCAGGGGAGTACGGTGTGATCGTCTGTTCCTAGTGATCAGGAACAGCCATTTCTTTGCACTCCCTGTCAGTCCCATCCCCCCTACAGTTAGAAACACCTCCTAGGGAACACTTAACCCTTTAATCGCCCCCTAGTGTTAACACCTTCCCTGCCAGTGTAATTTATACAGAAATCAGTGCATTTCTATAGCTTTGATAGCTGTATAAATCTCACTGGTCCCAAAAAAGTGTCAAAAGTGTCCGATCTGTCCACCGCAATGTTGCAGTCCCGCTATAAATCGCTGATCACCGCCATTACTAGTAAAACAAAATTACCCGCCCCCCCCCCCCAAGACCATACCAGACCCTTATCCAAGCCTGCAGCCTGACAGGTCAGGAAAGGGGTGAGACGAGTGTGCGCCCCCCCCCCCTCCAATCCTGGATCATACCAGGCAACATGCCCTCAACATGGCAGGTGGGTACTTTGGGGCAGGGGGGCTCTGCACCCCCCCCACCCCAAAGCACCTTGTCCCCCTATTGATGGGGACAAGGGCCTCTTCCCCTCAACCCTGGGTGGTGGTTGTAGGGATCTGCGGGCAGGAGGCTCATCAGAATCTGGAAGATCCCAGCCCCCCCCCCCCGCTATGTGAATGTATGCATTATGAAGAACTTCCCAGTGTTGACTATACTGTCATTCCAACAGTCTGCAGAAACACTCAAACTCAAAACTAAGCAAAATGTAATGTGTATGACCTGCTTGGTGTGTAAGTGCTGACCCCACTGACGAAGTTCCGTTGGACGTAACGCGTACGGGAGGAGGAGCTGCACCTGATGACATCACCTGCTACTATCCTACAGTGCCATATCGTAAAAAAATACTGCGCTATCCCATAAGTGGAAATGATCCCCACATGTGTGTGATGAAAAGACAAATATCTCAAACCAAAAATTGAAATGTAAAATGCTGCTGCAACCTTAGATGTGAAACAACCTCCACCTTACTAGCTATACAATTTAAAGGCTGCGCTGCTAGTGCAAATACATGATCATATTAACTGAAAATACCATAATTATGAATGAACACAAGTGAATTGTTTCATAAAAAAAAAAAAAAAAAAAAAAAAAAAATCGCATGCAAAAAAAAAAAAAAAATGAGTGGAACATTCAGTAAACAAAAACGATTAAATAGAGTCCATTTAGTCATAGATTGAAATGAACTGTAGGTCTTGTGGGTGTAGAAAATGGTTGGATAGAGGGAGAAAGACACCCTTCCTTCCTTCAAGTGATATAAAGATTATCTCCGTAGGGAGCGTGATGTTATAATAGAGAGAAGATCCTCCACCTCAAGTAAGGTAAGCCCCTTACCAGATCCAAAGATCTCCTGTCACAGAGATCATGCACACATGTGGCTGTGTCCCCCAGCCACTGGGTCTCTGTCAGTGTGCAGATCGGAAGCCACCTCTCCAGGAAATCAATCCAAACGTGATTTATCCGCTCACAGACCATGGATAAATAGGAAAGAAATGCTCCATAGCGTAATACAGTTAAAATCCACTTTAATTTATAAAAGAAAAGCACTTACAATTTGTGCAGTAAAGATCGCTTATAAAAACATGTAGCGCCGGCCGGCTTCAGCTGCTGCCCGTTTTTCCCACTTACAGTGAGAATAGTAGATTCTTTTGGGAAAGAAGAGATTATTCCATAAACATGGATATCTTTGAGTATAGGACATCAAAGAAAGTCAACACCGATGGGGTCTTTGAAACCTATAAGGATGGGGATAATGATTTGGGAGGCCTCTTTATGAGACTAAAAAATCTTATGGTCTCAGAAATCCATACACAATGGGATGTGGCTTTCTTGGAAACTTACATCCGTTTAAAAATGGTCCCTAGAAGCTTGAGGTGGGAGGTCTGCCCACAAAAAGGAGAGACGGAGCTTGAGGAATGGTTCCGGTATTTCAATAATGCTGGTACTGACTTCCTCCAGTTCCTGGTAACTCGCAAAAAAGATAAACTCACGAGATTAGATTTGGAAATCAAGACTCTCAAAGACAGTCTCCTTCCTTACAAAAACGGTGAGGAATATAAAGAAAGAACCAGTTCCCTGATTAAAACACTTGACAAAGAGGAAAGGGAACAAAAAATCAAAAAACGCAAAAAATACAATAGGGATTATGATGACTATCAAGCTAGTCTGGTTTTCGAGTGGCAGAAAAAAATAATGGCTGAACAAACGGCCCATTCTGATCCTCGGATGGAGGCTATTACTCAGGGAGAGGAATGCCCTGACATAGCTCCCACATCGTCACAACAATTACCTAAAACACATCAAACCCAACAGACTTCAAAAAAACAATCAAGAAATGTTAGGGGTGACAAGAGAGGGAGGAGGGCCTCTTACCAATCCCCACTTAGGGTGAGGGGTATGCCCGGAGGAGGATATCCAAAGAAACTCACAGGGGACCATACTCTTCCACCACAAAGAAGGAATGGTCACTATGAATATGGCTCTCCACACTACAAGGGCCCCTTCCGTGATCAGGGGAGAGAACATCAATACCCCAGAAGGGAAATAGATAGAACGCCATATTATGATCATGGCCCTAATAGGCATTATGATTATGAATACCGCTACAGGGACCGTACTTATTCTGAAAGGGATAACGATTATGGTTATGACTTTAGAATTGATACCCAGAACCGGTTTTTTCCCTTGAGTGACAGGGAGGGACCCACTGAATTGAGATCTGGTAATTCCGCCAACTATGGCCGTGATTATGAACATGTGAGACCAGGTCCCTCTGGTGAACATTCTAATAACCGGAAGGGGGCAAACCATTCACAGCAGAATTGGGGTTTTCCCAGGCCAAATCAAGGGGTCAAAAGACCGGTGGAAAACAAAGAGGAACCAGAGGGGGGAGGAGAGCACAGTCAAAAAAAATCAAGGAAGTGAATAGCGATGGGATCTTTAATCTCAGTTCTCAAGCTCTCACTGTCGCAGAGACCTCCTTGTTGAGTAAAGGTTTGAAATTTGCACCCCCTAAAAAGTTAAATAAGTTTCAAACCTATATGGATATACATAGATTTGTTCGCAAGGTAAATATCAAACGACATTTTGCGACCAATCAAACTATCCATACTATTACTGAACAACAACAAATTCAACACTCAGGGTTATCTAATGCTTCAACGTTCAATCCCCCTGGAACTTTGGCTCCTTCACTGAGGGTATTCAGGGATGTCCTTATACGGGATTTGGAACTTATAAAGAATCCGAATCCACGTATGGATAAGACCCTTGAGGAAGGGCTGGATTCACTCTGTAACAAAAAAAACATAGTGATTCGCCCGGCAGATAAGGGTGGGGGCATCGTCATTTTAGATAGAGATGCTTATCTCCTGGAAATACAGAACATTCTAAGTGATCAAGACACGTATGTCCGATTACCAGGTGACCCAACCCGCGACTATAAAAAGACGTTAATTCCTTTAGTTGACAAGGGTTTTAGATTGGGCATTTTAAATGAAAAAGAAAAACTCTTCCTCATTCCTAAAGCCCCGAGAATTCCCATTTTGTATTGTCTACCCAAGATTCACAAAAGTCTGACTTGCCCCCCGGGACGTCCCATTGTTAGTGGGATTGATTCCATCACGTCCCGGGTGGGCAAGTATATAGACCATTTCCTCCAACCATTGGTGCACACCATGCCCTCATATGTGAAGGACACCCGACATATAATTAATTTACTGTCGGAACAGAGGCCTAATGACCAGACATTGTTAGTGACTGCGGATGTCACATCCTTATACACCATCATCCCTCATCATTTAGGAGTGGCAGCCGTGGAACACTATTTGAAGAGGTTCTCTACCCTACAGGCACAACAACAGACATATATTTTGGAATTGCTTGAATACGCAGCTGGCCATAATTATTTTTGGTTTAGTCATCAGTTTTATCGCCAACAACGTGGCGTGGCCATGGGGGCAAAATATGCCCCCAGTTTGGCCAACCTATTTATGGCCAAGTGGGAGGAGGACGTCATCTATAGAGACCGAAATCCCCATCTTAAGTTTTGGGCTAGGTATATAGATGATGTCCTCCTCCTATGGGATGGGTCCACCTCTCAGCTTGAGGACTTCTTCTCCGCAATTAATGACAACAATAGGGGGATAAGGTTTGTCCATGAGAGCAGCTACGAGAGGATTAATTTCCTCGATCTCACCATCTCTAAGGAGGGTGATATGTTTACAACCATTTCCTTTTTTAAGAAAACGGATCGGAACTCCTTTATCCCCATTGGGAGCTGCCATCATGATCCGTGGCTTAAATCCATTCCGAAGAGCCAATTTACCAGAATGAGGCGTAATTGCACTGACATTAAAGACTACAGGGTACAGGCTGATACCATATCCAAAAGATTAGAAGAAAAAGGATACGATAAAGAACTTCTAGTTAGAACTAAGCAACAAGTTGAAGCCCTTGACAGAGCCTCACTATTGAATGAGGCCCCCAAGGCTAATTTGGGGGGACCGTCATTACCGTTCATTACGGGCTTTTCCACTCAACATTATCAGATCACGAGGATCTTGCGAAAACACTGGCACCTTCTAGAAAATGACAGGATCATTAAAACAATCTTGCCCCATAAACCACAGATTGTATTTAGGGGGGTCCCTTCGTTGCGGGACAGAATTGCCCCTAATGTTGTGGACCCACCCACTCAAAAGGTATCCTTCTTCCAGAATTTATCCGGTTACCACCAATGTCGAAGGTGTCAGATATGCTCACTCAACAGAAGCAAACAGAGAAAAACAGAATCCTTTGTATCCTCCAGTACCTCTAGGGTCCATAAGATCGAACCTTTTGTCACTTGTAGCACTAAAGGGGTGGTGTATTTATTGCAATGCCCTTGTGGGCTGCAATATATAGGCCGTACCAAACGCCCCATGCAGGTCCGCTTAGGAGAACACATTACTAATATCAAAAATGGATATCAATACCATTCGGTATCAAAACACTATGCTTTACATCACAATAGGAACCCTGCTAACACTCTATTTTTGGGGATAGATAGGTACAGTGCACACTGGAGGGGTGGATCCTTAGTCAGAGAATTATCTAGATTGGAAATGACTTGGATCCATCGTGTCCGGTGTTACACCCCTTATGGTTTGAATATAGACACTGATGTGAACGCCTTCATTGATAATGGTTGATTGTTCATGTGTGTAACCTTCATCTGAGATCATGGTGTCCGGAGGTGGGCTAATGAGGTATGGGAAAAGAAAAACTCCCCATAGCACATTCTTCCTTTTTTCTGTTTATTTATTTTTATTAATGAAATTTGGGACATGGAGGGCTGTGTTTTTTATAGAGCATCATTCTCTATGTTCATTTTACATTTGGACTTTCATAGGGCATTCTACAATCAAACTTCTCTTTGGATTCTATGCTCCATTGTTACAGAGATGGACCAATATGTATAGGTACACACTGACGGTGTGATCGTCTTTAAGTTTTATTATTATTATTTATTTAATTTTATTAGAACACAAAGGGTTACTCTATACTAGAAAACCTTGGAACCTAAGGGTTAAATTTTCCTTGACTTGATGTTGCATTAGCTCACTAGGGTCCCCAGTGGTGAATCTACCTAGTTTCAGCCCCAATTAATGATAATATCAGGCCACCTGGGCATTTTTACATAGATTTTTTTATTTAAATAGATGTTATTTATTTAACAGATAGTTTGTATTTTTGTTTTCATTTTTTGCTTATTATGCATCCAATATCAGATGCGGTATTTTCCGATCTGAATTTCTGCATCCCTTTGACATCCATTTTTTTTTTTTGTGGTTTATACGCTGTTGGCAACAATGGAGCGTATAATCCTATTCGCCCTGTTATAACCCTTTTTGCCCGGGTTGTGACGGTATACATGGTAGTGAATCAACAACATACAGTTTCCGCTTGCCCCATACAAAGATGGCGGCAGCGGCCTCGGACGCCCTGATCACAGAAGGGGGCGTTCCTCTGCTTTGAGTTCCCATATAGGTGGTGTGTCAGCATGCCGCCCGTACCCCAGGAAGACGACAGATTTGTCGAAACGGCGTAGGGAGGAGCGGCGTGCTGACGTCACCACCACACCACGCTGAACCCGGAAGAAACGGGCAGCAGCTGAAGCCGGCCGGCGCTACATGTTTTTATAAGCGATCTTTACTGCACAAATTGTAAGTGCTTTTCTTTTATAAATTAAAGTGGATTTTAACTGTATTACGCTATGGAGCATTTCTTTCCTATTTATCCATGGTCTGTGAGCGGATAAATCACGTTTGGATTGATTTCCTGGAGAGGTGGCTTCCGATCTGCACACTGACAGAGACCCAGTGGCTGGGGGACACAGCCACATGTGTGCATGATCTCTGTGACAGGAGATCTTTGGATCTGGTAAGGGGCTTACCTTACTTGAGGTGGAGGATCTTCTCTCTATTATAACATCACGCTCCCTACGGAGATAATCTTTATATCACTTGAAGGAAGGAAGGGTGTCTTTCTCCCTCTATCCAACCATTTTCTACACCCACAAGACCTACAGTTCATTTCAATCTATGACTAAATGGACTCTATTTAATCGTTTTTGTTTACTGAATGTTCCACTCATTTTTTTTTTTTTTTTGCATGCGATTTTTTTTTTTTTTTTTTTTTTTTTGCATGCGATTTATGTGCATTTTTTTTTTTTTTTTTTTTTTTTTTTTTTTTTAATGAAACAATTCACTTGTGTTCATTCATAATTATGGTATTTTCAGTTAATATGATCATGTATTTGCACTAGCAGCGCAGCCTTTAAATTGTATATCCTACAGTGCCGTTAGGAGATCGCCATTTGCTGTGCATCCTGATATGCTCTATGTCAAGAGGATTGTTTGTAAGTAGTTTACTTTTGAATAAAAAGGTGAGATTTTAACCCTTAAATTAACTTTTCGGTCTCAGGGAACCCCTGATAAAAATTACTATATCTACAACTCGTGATAAATTAGTGTGATGGATAGTGGAAAGAATGCTGCTTACACTTGTGGTCATTGGGAAGAGTTACCCCCTTACATATGGCTAAAAAAGATCAATGGTGTCAGTGGGAACTTATCGAAGAGGCAGAAATTGCTCATTGCTCTAGGAACCCCCAGCAACCTCTGAAGGAACCCTAGGGTACCATGGAACCCTGGTCGAGAATCCCTGCTCTACGTGCATCTAGGATCGAGTTGGTGTCTGGGAACCCCTGCTGCTTCACACCAGGGGTGGACTGACAACTCATGGGGCCCCCGGGCAATAGGAGATTATGGGGCCCCCGGGCAATAGGAGAAGATTATGGGGCCCCCGGGCAATAGGAGATTATGGGGCCCCCAGGCAATAGATTATGGGGCCACACAGTATACACACACACACATACAGTATACACACACACACACACACACACACACACAATATACACACACAGTATACACACACAGAATACACATACACACACTGAAAAGGGACTGGAGAGGCGGGAAAGCTATAACCTTTTGGATTTTTAAAAAAACACAGATTTTTACATACTGTCCCTGGTTTTATTGAGGCTGGCAACCCTGATGGGGCCCCTTAGTGGCATGGGGCCCTCAGGCAGTGCCCGAATGCCCGAATGGTCAGTCCGCCCCTGCTTCGCACGTTATTTTCCTGTATGGGACAAGCAATAGTGAGCTTCTGGTAATACATGGCGCAGTGTTTGTCTGTGGGTGAAGGGACCAACCGCCTGGAGTGAAACGTGCTTCTGATCTTTCTTCACAAATATATGGACTTTCTTTAGCTCATTGCGGGTCTTTTGGGCGTTTATCATGAACTTTGATATGAATTAATGTGGAGACCTTTACATGTTTATTGTGTGTGGTAATTGATTATTCATTTTTGCGCTGCACTATTTTTAGTTTTTGTATGGTGCGTAACTGCGACTTGCTATCTAAAGAAGGAGAGGGCCTCCATCAGGTGCCTGCTGCCACACATGGAGCCAGGTTTTGTGATCGGGGCTTTGCACAGATGGTATTGTCCACCTTCTTCAGAAGCCACCATCCTAGCCCCGGAGTTTACGGCTTGTATAAACTGTATATCTTGCAGTGAATTAAACTACATGACCGACCAGACCTGTTGACAAGAAGATGACAAATGACTCGGAAGCTCGGGGCAAGATGCCTACAGAAGCTAATACTGATTCGCTAAAAAGCCCGATGTTAACACATTCTAAATGAAAATTTAATCCCGCGGCCAATCCCCTATAATATCCTTAATGTAAATAATTTACTCTCCACACTGTTATTGGACAAGATTAATGGATGGAAGTCAAAAAAGCGTGACTCCTCCACAGAGACTTCCTACATCCTCACCGTTTTTTTTTTTATTGTGGTTGGTCAAGGAATACATACAAGAAGGTTTGCCAGGTGGGTCTATCTTCCTCTAGGGCACCTCAGCTGTGGCACTTACCCCATGGCACGATATATGAAGTTAAATCACATTTTATGATGATGACAGAGTTTCCATACTGGTGGTCAACAGTGGACAGGAAGATGACTATTCCTGTAGAGCTATGGTGTGCAACAAACCATTGCTCATTGTTTAGGAACGTTTTTGACCACTAGTGATGGACTTCCACATGGTGGTAGTAGACAGAAGCTCACCTTCTGTTAGAATAAGTTCACAAAGGCGCTGGGAGTAGTGTTGCCAACCGTCAGTATTTTTACTGGCAAGCAGTAAAAAAAACAGGCACTTTTCTCCTGCCAGTAAGTGCCAGTGACAGGAAAAGGAGTGCCCGCTATAGAAAACAAGAAAACAAGAAAAAACTGCTCTCGTGAAATAGAGTCCAATTCAATAATGTAATAGCAGCACCACTAACGTGAGATATTATCACATAAACAAGTAAGTACAGTGGAACCTTGGTTAACGAGTAACATGGTTAACAAGCATTTTGAAAGACGAGCAACTTTTTTTTTTTAATTCTGAATCGGTTTGCGAACATTGTCTCGCAAAACGAGCAGAATTCAAGCTAATGGGGTGTGCAGTACCGCATTTGGCCAGAGGTGCAGGGGGCGCCAGTGACACTCGGAATGGTTCAGAGCCGTTCGGAAATACTTAGAATCACTCGGAAATACTCAGAAGCACTCGGAAATACTCCATTACCGAGCCTTTCCGAGTTCAGCCGAGCTGTCCCCGAGTATTTCCGAGGCTCTCCGGCGCCCCCCCCCCCCCCCACTTCTGGCCACATGCGGTATTGCATGTAATAGAAGTCAATGCGGAACTAATTATCTTTGTTTCCATTGACTTCTATGGGGAAACTCGCTTTGATATGCAAGTGCTTTGGATTACAAGCATTCTCCTGGAACGGATTATGCTCGTATTCCAAGGTTCCACTGTATTAAAAAAATGTGTTCCGCTAAATAAGACAGTCCGTATGTCTTCAGGATGGCACCAGTGTGATGCCTTCACAGCAATCTTATATGTGCAAAAGTTCTTTTGTATTAACATCCAATTCGGTTCCTCCACCTTGTGAATAAACCGCCACCAAAGGATAAAGTGGTTGTAAACCCTTTACAACCACTTTTTACTACAGGTAAGCCTCTAATAAGGCTTACCTGTAGCTACCGCGTATGTCTCCTAAACCTACATGGTTTAGGAGATATCCCCTGTGTCAGCATGTGCCGACGTCATCGCGAGACATGTGCATTCATTTTGTCCGAATGCATTTTCGTCCGAATTTCGGGTATTTTTGTTATCGTTTTAACAAACGATAATGAATGTGCAGAATCTGAAAACCGAAAGATCCGACATAAACAAATGCTTTATTTTCGTTTTTGTTGCTACAACAGTTCAATATAGATAGGAGATTCGACATGATGCTGACAATAGCGATCTGTGTCCATCAAACCTGTGGTGGAATGTGCCTAACCTTAGCACTATTAGTCCAAGATTATTCTACATAGAGAGAAAAGATTCGACATAGAGAGAAAAGATTCGACATAGAGAGAAAAGATTCGACAATATAGAGACAATAGCAAAAACGGTTGAATGTGCCTAACCTAACTCTATTAGTCCAAGATTATTCTACATAGAGAGAAAAGATCCGACATGAAGATTCGGCGAAGCAGTCGCCGCGAGCAGACATTTATGGTCAAATGCTCCGCCCATAGGCTATAGAAGATTTCTAATGTTGGTTGACTAGTAATAATAATTAATAAATATAATTATTACTAGTGTCATACAACATTAGAATTCTACTATAGCTTGTAGGAGGAACATTCGACCGGAAATGTACAATTGCGGCGTTGAATCTTCTTAGAACATTCGACAGACACCATAAGCCTTCAATGACAGATTCGACCTTAATTATTTCAGGTTTTCAGACGAATGCATTTTTTAACGAAACGAAATAAATAAAAACGAATTTCGGCAGTAACTAAATAAATGTATTTTTCGGACGAAAACGAAATTCCAAAACAAAATATTTCAGTGTGCACGTGTCTAGTCATCGGCACATGCGCAGTGAAGCAACGGCTCGATGGCGCGCTGTTACCGGCGGCTCCAACGTGCAAGCGCGGGAGTGATGTCATCGCGGCTCCGGCCAATCACAGTAACTCCGGGAGTCGTGTCGCCGGGCAGAACAGTGTGCCGGGACCGCTGCAGGGGGCTTCGATCTAAGGTAGTATTTCATATTGAGCTAGTATGCTATGCATACTAGTTCATTATGCCTTTGTCTTGCAGGTTTTTTTTTTTTTTTTTCAATTTTTTTTTTGTGGGTTTACAACCACTTTAAGATGTTCTCTTACCAAAGAGTATTGACCACCATGGTCACTCCTCAGTGTTGGGTAGACGAGGGGGATCATCCATCCATCATGTGGAGACGATACTCCTCTTCCCTCCGACCATAGTGCTCAGTGGAATATGTCAGCAATGAGATAAGACGCCAAATAGTGTAAAATCCTTTTAAGTTGGGCTTTATTGCAAGTAATGCACTTGACATGCCATTACATTAAAAACAGAAATCTTCCT
>JBBGZY010003281.1:0-69424 GCA_037952925.1 Lithobates clamitans
AGAATCCAGGGGACTGCGATGGTCTGCAGACAGGATCCAGGGGACTGCGATGTTCTGCAGACAGAATCCAGGGACTGCGATGTTCTGCAGACAGAATCCAGGGACTGCGATGTTCTGCAGACAGAATCCAGGGGACTGCGATGTTCTGCAGACAGGATCCAGGGGACTGCGATGTTCTACAGACAGGATCCAGGGGACTGTGATGTTCTGCAGACAGAATCCAGAGGACTGCGATGTTCTGCAGACAGAATCCAGGGGACTGCGATGTTCTGCAGACAGAATCCAGGGGACTGCGATGTTCTGCAGACAGAATCCAGGGGACTGCGATGTTCTGCAGACAGAATCCAGGGACTGCGATGCTCTGCAGACAGCTGCAGACAGAATCCAGGGACTGCGATGTTCTGCAGACAGAATCCAGGGACTGCGATGCTCTGCAGACAGAATCCAGGGACTGCGATGTTCTGCAGACAGAATCCAGGGGACTGCGATGTTCTGCAGACAGAATCCAGGGGACTGCGATGTTCTGCAGACAGAATCCAGGGGACTGCGATGTTCTGCAGACAGGATCCAGGGGACTGCGATGTTCTGCAGACTGAATCCAGGGGACTGCGATGTTCTGCAGAGAGAATCCAGGGGACTGCGATGTTCTGCAGAGAGAATCCAGGGGACTGCGATGTTCTGCAGACAGAATCCAGGGGACTGCGATGTTCTGCAGACAGAATCCAGGGGACTGCGATGTTCTGCAGACAGAATCCAGGGGACTGCGATGTTCTGCAGACAGGATCCAGGGGACTGCGATGTTCTGCAGACAGAATCCAGGGGACTGTGATGTTCTGCAGAGAGAATCCAGAGGACTGCGATGTTCTGCAGACAGAATCCAGGGGACTGCGATGTTCTGCAGAGAGAATCCAGGGGACTGCGATGTTCTGCAGACAGGATCCAGGGGACTGCGATGTTCTGCAGACAGGATCCAGGGGACTGCGATGTTCTGCAGACAGAATCCAGAGGACTGCGATGTTCTGCAGACAGAATCCAGGGGACTGCGATGTTCTGCAGACAGAATCCAGGGGACTGCGATGCTCTGCAGACAGGATCCAGGGGACTGCGATGCTCTGCAGACAGGATCCAGGGGACTGCGATGTTCTGCAGACAGGATCCAGGGGACTGCGATGTTCTGCAGACAGAATCCAGAGGACTGCGATGTTCTGCAGACAGAATCCAGGGGACTGCGATGTTCTGCAGACAGAATCCAGAGGACTGCGATGTTCTGCAGACAGAATCCAGGGGACTGCGATGTTCTGCAGACAGAATCCAGGGGACTGCGATGCTCTGCAGACAGGATCCAGGGGACTGCGATGCTCTGCAGACAGAATCCAGGGGACTGCGATGTTCTGCAGTGAGGACTACACTAAGGTGTCTCTCTATAGGAAAGGACACTTTTGGGCAGATGGGAAGAACACAAAGTTCTGGACATAGAAGGAGGAAGGTGTAATGCTCTGCAGGCGGAGATGCTCTGCGGGTGGGAAGCGGGTATGAGAACGGCTCTGTGATGGTTGAACGGGTGCCAGGCTGGTCTGTTCTCAGCTCAAAGATAATCCATAGAAACCCAGCCTGCCCACCGTGCCACCGCACTGATCCCACAGCCAGACTGTTTACCCAACACTAATACCCCGTCTATCACCGAATTCAATGTGCACCCCCAAATCACAGGGGACCCCCAAATCACAGGGGACCCCCAAATCTCTGACCCCCACCAATACCATTCATATCCAGAGACCCCCCATCTGTGACACCCCACCAATACCTGTCATATCCAGAGACACCAAAATCTCTGACACCCCACTAATACCTGTCATATCCAGAGACCCCCAAATCTCTGACACCCCACTAATACCTGTCATATCCAGAGACCCCCATCTGTGACACCCCACCAATACCTGTCATATCCAGAGACCCCCCATCTGTGACACCCCACCAATACCTGTCATATCCAGAGACCCCCCATCTGTGACACCCCACCAATACCTGTCATATCCAGAGACCCCCAAATCACAGGGGACCCCCAAATCTCTGACACCCCACTAATACCTGTCATATCCAGAGACCCCCAAATCTCTGACACCCCACCAATACCTGTCCTGTCCAGAGACCCCCCATCTGTGACACCCCACTAATACCTGTCATATCCAGAGACCCCCCATCTGTGACACCCCACCAATACCTGTCATATCCAGAGACCCCCCATCTGTGACACCCCACTAATACCTGTCATATCCAGAGACGCCCCATCTGTGACACCCCACTAATACCTGTCATATCCAGAGACCCCCCATCTGTAACACCCCACTAATACCTGTCATATCCAGAGACGCCCCATCTGTGACACCCCACTAATACCTGTCATATCCAGAGACCCCCATCTGTGACACCCCACCAATACCTGTCATATCCAGAGACCCCCCATCTGTGACACCCCACCAATACCTGTCATATCCAGAGACCCCCCATCTGTAACACCCCACCAATACCTGTCATATCCAGAGACCCCCCATCTGTGACACCCCACCAATACCTGTCATATCCAGAGACCCCCCATCTGTGACACCCCACCAATACCTGTCATATCCAGAGACCCCCCATCTGTGACACCCCACCAATACCTGTCATATCCAAAGACCCCCCATCTGTGACACCCCATCAATACCTGTCATATCCAGAGACCCCCAAATCTCTGACACCCCACCAATACCTGTCATATCCAGAGACCCCCAAATCTCTGACACCCCACTAATACCTGTCATATCCAGAGACCCCCCATCTGTGACACCCCACTAATACCTGTCATATCCAGAGACCCCCCATCTGTGACACCCCACTAATACCTGTCATATCCAGAGACCCCCAAATCTCTGACACCCCACCAATACCTGTCATATCCAGAGACCCCCAAATCTCTGACACCCCAC
The DNA here is from genome assembly GCA_037952925.1 of Lithobates clamitans. NCBI lineage: Eukaryota > Metazoa > Chordata > Amphibia > Anura > Ranidae > Lithobates > Lithobates clamitans. The sequence goes on from JBBGZY010003281.1 coordinate 2,967, forward strand.
CAATACCTGTCATATCCAGAGACCCCCCATCTGTGACACCCCACTAATACCTGTCATATCCAGAGACCCCCCATCTGTGACACCCCACCAATACCTGTCATATCCAGAGACCCCCAAATCTCTGACCCCCACCAATACCTGTCATATCCAGAGACCCCCATCTGTGACACCCCACTAATACCTGTCATATCCAGAGACCCCAAAATCTCTGACACCCCACTAATACCTGTCATATCCAGAGACCCCAAAATCTCTGACACCCCACTAATACCTGTCATATCCAGAGACCCCCCATCTGTGACACCCCACCAATACCTGTCATATCCAGAGACCCCCCATCTGTGACACCCCACTAATACCTGTCATATCCAGAGACCCCCAAATCTCTGACACCCCACCAATACCTGTCATATCCAGAGACCCCCAAATCTCTGACACCCCACCAATACCTGTCATATCCAGAGACCCCCCATCTGTGACACCCCACTAATACCTGTCATATCCAGAGACCCCCCATCTGTGACACCCCACCAATACCTGTCATATCCAGAGACCCCCAAATCTCTGACCCCCACCAATACCTGTCATATCCAGAGACCCCCATCTGTGACACCCCACTAATACCTGTCATATCCAGAGACCCCAAAATCTCTGACACCCCACTAATACCTGTCATATCCAGAGACCCCCCATCTGTGACACCCCACCAATACCTGTCATATCCAGAGACCCCCCATCTGTGACACCCCACTAATACCTGTCATATCCAGAGACCCCCCATCTGTGACACCCCACCAATACCTGTCATATCCAGAGACCCCCCATCTGTGACACCACATCAATACCTGTCATATCCAGAGACCCCCCATCTGTGACACCCCACCAATACCTGTCATATCCAGAGACCCCCATCTGTGACACCCCACCAATACCTGTCATATCCAGAGACCCCCCATCTGTGACACCCCACCAATACCTGTCATATCCAGAGACCCCCATCTGTAACACCCCACTAATACCTGTCATATCCAGAGACCCCCCATCTGTGACACCCCACCAATACCTGTCATATCCAGAGACCCCCATCTGTGACACCCCACTAATACCTGTCATATCCAGAGACCCCCCATCTGTGACACCCCACTAATACCTGTCATATCCAGAGACCCCCCATCTGTGACACCCCACCAATACCTGTCATATCCAGAGACTCCCCATCTGTAACACCCCACTAATACCTGTCATATCCAGAGACCCCCCATCTGTGACACCCCACCAATACCTGTCATATCCAGAGACCCCCTATCTGTGACACCCCACTAATACCTGTCATATCCAGAGACCCCTATCTGTGACACCCCACCAATACCTGTCATATCCAGAGACCCCCAAATCTCTGACACCCCACCAATACCTGTCATATCCAGAGACCCCCCATCTGTGACACCCCACTAATACCTGTCATATCCAGAGACCCCCCATCTGTGACACCCCACCAATACCTGTCATATCCAGAGACCCCCAAATCTCTGACCCCCACCAATACCTGTCATATCCAGAGACCCCCATCTGTGACACCCCACTAATACCTGTCATATCCAGAGACCCCAAAATCTCTGACACCCCACTAATACCTGTCATATCCAGAGACCCCAAAATCTCTGACACCCCACTAATACCTGTCATATCCAGAGACCCCCCATCTGTGACACCCCACTAATACCTGTCATATTCAGAGACCCCCCCATCTGTGACACCCCACCAATACCTGTCATATCCAGAGACCCCCATCTGTGACACCCCACCAATACCTGTCATATCCAGAGACCCCCATCTGTGACACCCCACCAATACCTGTCATATCCATAGACCCCCCATCTGTGACACCCCACCAATACCTGTCATATCCAGAGACCCCCCATCTGTGACACCCCACTAATACCTGTCATATCCAGAGACCCCCCATCTGTAACACCCCACTAATACCTGTCATATCCAGAGACCCCCCATCTGTGACACCCCACCAATACCTGTCATATCCAGAGACCCCCCATCTGTGACACCCCACTAATACCTGTCATATCCAGAGACACCAAAATCTCTGACACCCCACTAATCCCTGTCATATCCAGAGACCCCCCATCTGTGACACCCCACCAATACCTGTCATATCCAGAGACCCCCATCTGTGACACCCCACCAATACCTGTCATATTCAGAGACCCCCCATCTGTAACACCCCACTAATACCTGTCATATCCAGAGACCCCCTATCTGTGACACCCCACTAATACCTGTGATATCCAGAGACCCCTATCTGTGACACCCCACCAATACCTGTCATATCCAGAGACCCCCCATCTGTGACACCCCACTAATACCTGTCATATCCAGAGACCCCTATCTGTGACACCCCACCAATACCTGTCATATCCAGAGACCCCCTATCTGTGACACCCCACTAATACCTGTCATATCCAGAGACCCCCAAATCTCTGACACCCCACCAATACCTGTCATATCCAGAGACCCCCCATCTGTGACACCCCACCAATACCTGTCATATCCAGAGACCCCCCATCTGTGACACCCCACCAATACCTGTCATATCCAGAGACCCCCCATCTGTGACACCCCACTAATACCTGTCATATCCAGAGACCCCCCATCTGTGACACCCCACCAATACCTGTCATATCCAGAGACCCCCCCATCTGTGACACCCCACTAATACCTGTCATATCCAGAGACCCCCATCTGTGACACCCCACCAATACCTGTCATATCCAGAGACCCCCTATCTGTGACACCCCACCAATACCTGTCATATCCAGAGACCCCCCATCTGTGACACCCCACCAATACCTGTCATATCCAGAGACCCCCCTTCTGTGACACCCCACTAATACCTGTCATATCCAGAGACCCCCAAATCTCTGACACCCCACCAATACCTGTCATATCCAGAGACCCCCCATCTGTGACACCCCACCAATACCTGTCATATCCAGAGACCCCCCATCTGTGACACCCCACTAATACCTGTCATATCCAGAGACCCCCATCTGTGACACCCCACCAATACCTGTCATATCCAGAGACCCCCTATCTGTGACACCCCACCAATACCTGTCATATCCAGAGACCCCCCATCTGTGACACCCCACTAATACCTGTCATATCCAGAGACCCCCATCTGTGACACCCCACCAATACCTGTCATATCCAGAGACCCCCCATCTGTGACACCCCACCAATACCTGTCATATCCAGAGACCCCCCATCTGTGACACCCCACTAATACCTGTCATATCCAGAGACCCCAAAATCTCTGACACCCCACCAATACCTGTCATATCCAGAGACCCCCTATCTGTGACACCCCACCAATACCTGTCATATCCAGAGACCCCCCATCTGTGACACCCCACTAATACCTGTCATATCCAGAGACCCCCATCTGTGACACCCCACCAATACCTGTCATATCCAGAGACCCCCCATCTGTGACACCCCACCAATACCTGTCATATCCAGAGACCCCCCATCTGTGACACCCCACTAATACCTGTCATATCCAGAGACCCCCAAATCTCTGACACCCCACCAATACCTGTCATATCCAGAGACCCCCCATCTGTGACACCCCACCAATACCTGTCATATCCAGAGACCCCCCATCTGTAACACCCCACTAATACCTGTCATATCCAGAGACCCCCCATCTGTGACACCCCACTAATACCTGTCATATCCAGAGACCCCCATCTGTGACACCCCACCAATACCTGTCATATCCAGAGACCCCCCCATCTGTGACACCCCACCAATACCTGTCATATCCAGAGACCCCCCCATCTGTGACACCCCACCAATACCTGTCATATCCAGAGACCCCCCATCTGTGACACCCCACTAATACCTGTCATATCCAGAGACCCCTATCTGTGACACCCCACCAATACCTGTCATATCCAGAGACCCCCCATCTGTAACACCCCACCAATACCTGTCATATCCAGAGACCCCAAAATCTCTGACACCCCACCAATACCTGTCACATCCAGAGACCCCCCCATCTGTGACACCCCACCAATACTTGTCATATCCAGAGACCCCCCATCTGTGACACCCCACTAATACCTGTCATATCCAGAGACCCCAAAATCTCTGACACCCCACTAATACCTGTCATATCCAGAGACCCCCCATCTGTGACACCCCACTAATACCTGTCATATTCAGAGACCCCCCCATCTGTGACACCCCACCAATACCTGTCATATCCAGAGACCCCCCCATCTGTGACACCCCACTAATACCTGTCATATCCAGAGACACCAAAATCTCTGACACCCCACTAATACCTGTCATATCCAGAGACCCCCCATCTGTGACACCCCACTAATACCTGTCATATTCAGAGACCCCCCCATCTGTGACACCCCACCAATACCTGTCATATTCAGAGACCCCCCCATCTGTGACACCCCAGCAATACCTGTCATATCCAGAGACCCCCCCATCTATGACACCCCACTAATACCTGTCATATCCAGAGACCCCCTATCTGTGACACCCCACCAATACCTGTCATATCCAGAGACCCCCCATCTGTAACACCCCACCAATACCTGTCATATCCAGAGACACCAAAATCTCTGACACCCCACTAATACCTGTCATATCCAGAGACCCCCCCATCTGTGACACCCCACCAATACCTGTCATATCCAGAGACCCCCCCATCTGTGACACCCCACCAATACCTGTCATATACAGAGACCCCCCATCTGTGACACCCCACCAATACCTGTCATATCCAGAGACCCCCCCATCTGTGACACCCCACCAATACCTGTCATATCCAGAGACCCCCCCATCTGTGACACCCCACTAATACCTGTCATATCCAGAGACCCCCATCTGTGACACCCCACCAATACCTGTCATATCCAGAGACCCCCCATCTGTGACACCCCACCAATACCTGTCATATACAGAGACCCCCCATCTGTGACACCCCACCAATACCTGTCATATCCAGAGACCCCCCATCTGTGACACCCCACTAATACCTGTCATATCCAGAGACCCCAAAATCTCTGACACCCCACTAATACCTGTCATATCCAGAGACCCCCCATCTGTGACACCCCACCAATACCTGTCATATCCAGAGACCCCCATCTGTGACACCCCACTAATACCTGTCATATCCAGAGACCCCCCATCTGTGACACCCCACCAATACCTGTCATATCCAGAGACCCCCCCATCTGTGACACCCCACCAATACCTGTCATATCCAGAGACCCCCATCTGTGACACCCCACTAATACCTGTCATATCCAGAGACCCCCAAATCTCTGACACCCCACCAATACCTGTCATATCCAGAGACCCCCCATCCGTGACAACCCACCAATACCTGTCATATCCAGAGACCCCTATCTGTGACACCCCACCAATACCTGTCATATCCAGAGACCCCCCCATCTGTGACACCCCACTAATACCTGTCATATCCAGAGACCCCCAAATCTGTGACACCCCACCAATACCTGTCATATCCAGAGACCCCCCATCTGTGACACCCCACCAATACCTGTCATATCCAGAGACCCCCCATCTGTGACACCCCACCAATACCTGTCATATCCAGAGACCCCCAAATCTCTGACACCCCACCAATACCTGTCATATCCAGAGACCCCCCATCTGTGACACCCCACTAATACCTGTCATATCCAGAGACCCCCAAATCTCTGACACCCCACCAATACCTGTCATATCCAGAGACCCCCCATCTCTGACACCCCACTAATACCTGTCATATCCAGAGACCCCCATCTGTGACACCCCACCACCAGTGTCCCCAATTTCCTCCACAGAGGACCAGTGTCCCCCGACTCCCCCTCACAAAGGACCAGTGTCCCCCGACTCCCCCCCACAGAGGACCAGTGTCCCCCGACTCCCCCCCACAGAGGACCAGTGTCCCCCAACTCCCCCCACAGACGACCAGTGTCCCCCGACTCCCCCCCCACAGAGGACCAGTGTCCCCCGACTCCCCCCCACAGAGGACCAGTGTCCCCCGACTCCCCCCACAGAGGACCAGTGTCCCCCGACTCCCCCCCCACAGAGGACCAGTGTCCCCCGACTCCCCCCCACAGAGGACCAGTGTCCCCCAACTCCCCCCCACAGAGGACCAGTGTCCCCCGACTCCCTCCCACAGAGGACCAGTGTCCCCCGACTCCCCTTCACAGAGGACCAGTGTCCCCCGACTCCCCCTCACAGAGGACCAGTTCCCCCCGACTCCCCCTCACAGAGGACCAGTGTCCCCCGAATCCCCCCCACAGAGGACCAGTGTCCCCCGACTCCCCCCCACAGAGGACCAGTGTCCCCCGACTCCCCCCCCACAGAGGACCAGTGTCCCCCGACTCCCCTTCACAGAGGACCAGTGTCCCCCGACTCCCCCCCACAGAGGACCAGTGTCCCCCGACTCCCCCCACAGAGGACCAGTGTCCCCCGACTCCCCCCACAGAGGACCAGTGTCCCCCGACTCCCCCCACAGAGGACCAGTGTCCCCCAACTCCCCCCCACAGAGGACCAGTGTCCCCCTACTCCCCCTCACAGAGGACCAGTGTCCCCCGACTCCCCACACAGAGGACCAGTGTCCCCCGACTCCCCCTCACAGAGGACCAGTGTCCCCCGACTCCCCCTCACAGAGGACCAGTGTCCCCCGACTCCCCCCACAGAGGACCAGTGTCCCCCGACTCCCCCCACAGAAGACCAGTGTCCCCCGACTCCCCCTCACAGAGGACCAGTGTCCCCCGACTCCCCCCCCACAGAGGACCAGTGTCCCCCGACTCCCCCCCCACAGAGGACCAGTGTCCCCCGACTCCCCCCCCACAGAGGACCAGTGTCCCCCGACTCCCCTTCACAGAGGACCAGTGTCCCCCGACTCCCCCTCACAGAGGACCAGTGTCCCCCGACTCCCCCTCACAGAGGACCAGTGTCCCCCGACTCCCCCCCCACAGAGGACCAGTGTCCCCCGACTCCCCCCCCACAGAGGACCAGTGTCCCCCGACTCCCCTTCACAGAGGACCAGTGTCCCCCGACTCCCCCTCACAGAGGACCAGTGTCCCCCGACTCCCCCTCACAGAGGACCAGTGTCCCCCGACTCCCCCCCTACAGAGGACCAGTGTCCCCCGACTCCCCCCCACAGAGGACCAGTGTCCTCCGACTCCTCCTCACAGAGGACCAGTGTCCCCCGACTCCCCCCACAGAGGACCAGTGTCCCCCGACTCCCTCCCACAGAGGACCAGTGTCCCCCGACTCCCCCCCACAGAGGACCAGTGTCCCCCGACTCCCCCCCACAGAGGACCAGTGTCCCCCGACTCCCCCCCACAGAGGACCAGTGTCCCCCGACTCCCCTTCACAGAGGACCAGTGTCCCCCGACTCCCCCTCACAGAGGACCAGTGTCCCCCGACTCCCCCCACAGAGGACCAGTGTCCCCCGACTCCCCCCCCACAGAGGACCAGTGTCCCCCGACTCCCCCTCACAAAGGACCAGTGCCCCTAATTTCCTCCACAGAGGACCAGTGTCCCCCGACTCCCCCCCACAGAGGACCAGTGTCCCCCGACTCCCCCTCACAAAGGACCAGTGCCCCTAATTTCCTCCACAGAGGACCAGTGTCCCCCGACTTCCCCCTCACAGAGCACCAGTGTCCCCCAACTCCCTCCCACAGAGGACCAGTGTCCCCCGACTCCCCCCCACAGAGGACCAGTGTCCCCCGACTCCCCCCCACAGAGGACCAGTGTCCCCCGACTCCCCCCCACAGAGGACCAGTGTCCCCCGACTCCCCTTCACAGAGGACCAGTGTCCCCCGACTCCTCCCCACAGAGGACCAGTGTCCCCCGACTCCCCCCCACAGAGGACCAGTTCCCCCCGACTCCCCCTCACAGAGGACCAGTGTCCCCCGACTCCCCCCCACAGAGGACCAGTGTCCCCCGACTCCCCCCCACAGAGGACCAGTGTCCCCCGACTCCCCCCCCACAGAGGACCAGTGTCCCCCGACTCCCCTTCACAGAGGACCAGTGTCCCCCGACTCCCCCCCCACAGAGGACCAGTGTCCCCCAACTCCCCCCCACAGAGGACCAGTGTCCCCCGACTCCCCCCACAGAGGACCAGTGTCCCCCTACTCCCCCTCACAGAGGACCAGTGTCGCCCGACTCCCCACACAGAGGACCAGTGTCCCCCGACTCCCCCTCACAGAGGACCAGTGTCCCCCGACTCCCCCTCACAGAGGACCAGTGTCCCCCGACTCCCCCCACAGAGGACCAGTGTCCCCCGACTCCCCCCACAGAGGACCAGTGTCCCCCTACTCCCCCTCACAGAGGACCAGTGTCCCCCGACTCCCCACACAGAGGACCAGTGTCCCCCGACTCCCCCCCCACAGAGGACCAGTGTCCCCCGACTCCCCTTCACAGAGGACCAGTGTCCCCCGACTCCCCCCCTACAGAGGACCAGTGTCCCCCGACTCCCCCCCACAGAGGATCAGTGTCCCCCGACTCCCCCCCACAGAGGATCAGTGTCCCCCGACTCCCCCCCCACAGAGGACCAGTGTCCCCCGACTCCCCTTCACAGAGGACCAGTGTCCCCCGACTCCCCCCCTACAGAGGACCAGTGTCCCCCGACTCCCCCCCACAGAGGATTAGTGTCCCCCGACTCCCCCCCTCACAGAGGACCAGTGTCCCCCGACTCCCTCCCACAGAGGACCAGTGTCCCCCTACTCCCCCTCACAGAGGACCAGTGTCCCCCGACTCCCCACACAGAGGACCAGTGTCCCCCGACTCCCCCTCACAGAGGACCAGTGTCCCCCGACTCCCCCTCACAGAGGACCAGTGTCCCCCGACTCCCCCTCACAGAGGACCAGTGTCCCCCGACTCCCCCCCACAGAGGACCAGTGTCCCCCGACTCACCCCACAGAGGACCAGTGTCCCCCGACTCCCCCCACAGAGGACCAGTGTCCCCCGACTCCCCCCACAGAAGACCAGTGTCCCCCGACTCCCCCCCCACAGAGGACCAGTGTCCCCCGACTCCCCCCACAGAGGATCAGTGTCCCCCGACTCCCCTTCACAGAGGACCAGTGTCCTCCGACTCCTCCTCATAGAGGACCAGTGTCCCCCGACTCCCCCCCACAGAGGACCAGTGTCCCCCAACTCCCCCCACAGAGGACCAGTGTCCCCCGACTCCCCCCCACAGAGGACTAGTGTCCCCCAACTCCCCCCACAGAGGACCAGTGTCCCCCGACTCCCCCTCACAGAGGACCAGTGTCCCCCGACTCCCCCTCACAGAGGACCAGTGTCCCCCGACTCCCCCCCACAGAGGACCAGTGTCCCCCGACTCCCCCCCACAGAGGACCAGTGTCCCCCGACTCCCCCCCCACAGAGGACCAGTGTCCCCCGACTCCCCCCCACAGAGGATCAGTGTCCCCCGACTCCCCTTCACAGAGGACCAGTGTCCTCCGACTCCTCCTCATAGAGGACCAGTGTCCCCCGACTCCCCCCCACAGAGGACCAGTGTCCCCCAACTCCCCCCACAGAGGACCAGTGTCCCCCGACTCCCCCCCACAGAGGACTAGTGTCCCCCAACTCCCCCCACAGAGGACCAGTGTCCCCCGACTCCCCCTCACAGAGGACCAGTGTCCCCCGACTCCCCCTCACAGAGGACCAGTGTCCCCCGACTCCCCCCCACAGAGGACCAGTGTCCCCCGACTCCCCCCCACAGAGGACCAGTGTCCCCCGACTCCCCCCCCACAGAGGACCAGTGTCCCCCGACTCCCCTTAACAGAGGACCAGTGTCCCCCGACTCCCCTTCACAGAGGACCAGTGTCCCCCAACTCCCCCTCACAGAGGACCAGTGTCCCCCGACTCCCCCTCACAGAGGACCAGTGTCCCCCGACTCCCCCTCACAGAGGACCAGTGTCCCCCGACTCCCCTTCACAGAGGACCAGTGTCCCCCAACTCCCCCTCACAGAGGACCAGTGTCCCCCGACTCCCCCTCACAGAGGACCAGTGTCCCCCGACTCCCACCACAGAGGACCAGTGTCCCCCGACTCCCCCTCACAGAGGACCAGTGTCCCCCGACTCCCCTCACAGAGGACCAGTGTCCCCCGACTCCCCCTCACAGAGGACCAGTGTCCCCCGACTCCCCCTCACAGAGGACCAGTGTCCCCCGACTCCCCCCACAGAGGACCAGTGTCCCCCGACTCCCCCTCACAGAGGACCAGTGTCCCCCGACTCCCTCCCACAGAGGACCAGTGTCCCCCGACTCCCTCCCACAGAGGACCAGTGTCCCCCGACTCCCCCCCACAGAGGACCAGTGTCCCCCGACTCCCCACACAGAGGACTAGTGTCCTCCGACTCCCCCTCACAGAGGACCAGTGTCCCCCGACTCCCCCTCACAGAGGACCAGTGTCCCCCGACTCCCTCCCACAGAGGACCAGTGTCCCCCGACTCCCCCTCACAGAGGACCAGTGTCCCCCGACTCCCCCCCCCACAGAGGACCAGTGTCCCCCGATTCCCCCCCCCCACAGAGGACTAGTGTCCCCCGACTCCCCCTCACAGAGGACCAGTGTCCCCCGACTCCCTCCCACAGAGGACCAGTGTCCCCCGACTCCCCCCCACAGAGGATCAGTGTCCCCCGACTCCCCCTCAGAGAGGACCAGTGTCCCCCGACTCCCCCCCACAGAGGACCAGTGTCCCCCGACTCCCCCCCCACAGAGGACCAGTGTCCCCCGACTCCCCTTCACAGAGGACCAGTGTCCCCCGACTCCCCCCCACAGAGGACCAGTGTCCCCCGACTCCCCCCCACAGAGGACCAGTGTCCCCCGACTCCCCCCCCACAGAGGACCAGTGTCCCCCGACTCCCCTTCACAAAGTACCAGTGTCCCCCGACTCCCCCCCCACAGAGGACCAGTGTCCCCCGACTCCCACCCACAGAGGACCAGTGTCCCCCGACTCCCCCCCCACAGAGGACCAGTGTCCCCCGACTCCCCCCCACAGAGGACCAGTGTCCCCCGACTCCCCCCCACAGAGGATCAGTGTCCCCCGACTCCCCCTCACAGAGGACCAGTGTCCCCCGACTCCCCCCCCCCACAGAGGACCAGTGTCCCCCGACTCCCCCCCACAGAGGACCAATGTCCCCCGACTCCCCCTCACAGAGGACTAGTGTCCCCCGACTCCCCTTCACAGAGGACCAGTGTCCTCCGACTCCTCCTCACAGAGGACCAGTGTCCCCCGACTCCCCCCCACAGAGGACCAGTGTCCCCCGACTCCCCCTCACAGAGGACCAGTGTCCCCCGACTCCCCCCACAGAGGACCAGTGTCCTCCAACTCCCCCCCACAGAGGACTAGTGTCCTCCGACTCCCCCCCTCAGAGAGCACCAGTGTCCCTTGACTCCCCCCCACAGAGGACCAGTGTCCCCCGACTCCCCCTCACAGAGGACCAGTGTCCCCCGACTCCCCCCCACAGAGGACCAGTGTCCCCCGACTCCCCCCCACAGAGGACCAGTGTCCCCCAACTCCCTCCCACAGAGGACCAGTTCCCCCCCGACTCCCCCCACAGAGAACCAGTGTCCCCCGACTCCCCCCCACAGAGGACCAGTGTCCCCCAACTCCCTCCCACAGAGGACCAGTTCCCCCCCGACTCCCCCCACAGAGAACCAGTGTCCCCCGACTCCCCTCACAGAGGACCAGTGTCCCCCGACTCCCTCCCACAGAGGACCAGTGTCCCCCGACTCCCTCCCACAGAGGACCAGTGTCCCCCGACTCCCCCCCACAGAGGACCAGTGTCCCCCGACTCCCCCCCACAGAGGACCAGTGTCCCCCGACCTCCCCCCACAGAGGACCAGTGTCCCCCGACTCCCTCCCACAGAGGACCAGTGTCCCCTGACTCCCTCCCACAGAGGACCAGTGTCCCCCGACTCCCCCCCCCCACAGAGGACCAGTGTCCCCCGACCCCCCCCACAGAGGACCAGTGTTCCCCGATTCCCCCCCCTCACAGAGGACCAGTGTCCCCCGACTCCCTCCCACAGAGGACCAGTGTCCCCCGACTCCCCCTCACAGAGGACCAGTGTCCCCCGACTCCCCCCCCCACAGAGGACCAGTGTCCCCCGACTCCCCCTCACAGAGGACCAGTGTCCCCCGACTCCCCCTCACAGAGGACCAGTGTCCCCCGACTCCCCCCCCCACAGAGGACCAGTGTCCCCCGACCCCCCCCCCACAGAGGACCAGTGTCCCCCGATTCCCCCCCCCCCACAGAGGACCAGTGTCCCTCGACTCCCCCCCACAGAGGACGAGTTTCCCCCGACTCCCCCCCTCACAGAGCACCAGTGTCCCCCGACTCCCTCCCACAGAGGACCAGTGTCCCCCGACTCCCTCCCACAGAGGACCAGTGTCCCCCGACTCCCCCTCACAGAGGACCAGTGTCCCCCGACTCCCCTTCACAGAGGACCAGTGTCCCCCGATTCCCCCCCCACAGAGGACCAGTGTCCCCCGACTCCCTCCCACAGAGGACCAGTGTCCCCCGACTCCCCCCCCACAGAGGACCAGTGTCCCCCGACTCCCCTTCACAGAGGACCAGTGTCCCCCGATTCCCCCCCCACAGAGGACCAGTGTCCCCCGACTCCCCCCCACAGAGGATCAGTGTCCCCCGACTCCCCCCCACAGAGGATCAGTGTCCCCCGACTCCCCTTCACAGAGGACCAGTGTCCTCCGACTCCTCCTCACAGAGGACCAGTGTCCTCCGACTCCTCCTCACAGAGGACCAGTGTCCCCCGACTCCCCCCCACAGAGGACCAGTGTCCCCCAACTCCCCCCACAGAGGACCAGTGTCCCCCGACTCCCCTTCACAGAGGACCAGTGTCCCCCGACTCCCCCCCACAGAGGACCAGTGTCCCCCGACTCCCCCTCACAGAGGACCAGTGTCCCCCGACTCCCCCCACAGAGGACCAGTGTCCTCCGACTCCCCCCCACAGAGGACTAGTGTCCTCCGACTCCCCCCCACAGAGGACCAGTGTCCCCCGACTCCCCCTCACAGAGGACCAGTGTCCCCCGACTCCCCCCCACAGAGGACCAGTGTCCCCCGACTCCCCCCCACAGAGGACCAGTTCCCCCCCGACTCCCCCCACAGAGGACCAGTTCCCCCCCGACTCCCCCCCACAGAGGACCAGTGTCCCCCAACTCCCCCCCACAGAGGACCAGTGTCCCCCAACTCCCCCTCACAGAGGACCAGTGTCCCCCGACTCCCTCCCACAGAGGACCAGTGTCCCCTGACTCCCTCCCACAGAGGACCAGTGTCCCCCGACTCCCCCCCACAGAGGACCAGTGTCCCCCGACTCCCCCCCCACAGAGGACCAGTGTCCCCCAACTCCCTCCCACAGAGGACCAGTGTCCCCCGACTCCCCCCACAGAGGACCAGTGTCCCCCGACTCCCCCCCACAGAGGACCAGTGTCCCCCAACTCCCCCTCACAGAGGACCAGTGTCCCCTGACTCCCCCCACAGAGGACCAGTGTCCCCCGACTCCCCCTCACAGAGGACCAGTGTCCCCCGACTCCCCCCACAGAGGACCAGTGTCCCTCGACTCCCCCTCACAGAGGACCAGTGTCCCCCGACTCCCACCACAGAGGACTAGTGTCCCCCAACTCCCCCCCACAGAATACCAGTGTCCCCCAACTCCCCCCCCACAGAGGACCAGTGTCCCCCGACTCCCCCCCAAAGAGGACCAGTGTCCCCCAACTCCCCCCCCACAGAGGACCAGTGTCCCCCAACTCCCCCCCCCACAGAGAACCAGTGTCCCCCGACTCCCCCTCACAGAGGACCAATGTCCCCCGACTCCCCCTCACAGAGGACCAGTGTCCCCTGACCAGAGGCGGCTCTAGGCTTTGTGAGGCCTTAGGCAAAACTTACACATGAGGCCCCACGGACTGGGGCGCTCCGTGATGAGGCCGCTATTCCTCAGGCTGCGGGCAGTATCTGATTTGTCTGTCAGCTCCTAAGAGCCGCCGGCGTCAACTTCAGTGATTGAGAACAGGCAAATTAGGCGGCCGCGAGGCCCCTGAGATTGCGAGGCCTTAGGCGACCGCCTAATTTGCCTAATTAGAGAGCCGCCTCTGCCCCTGACTCCCCCCCACAGAGGACCAGTGTCCCCCGACTCCCCCCCACAGAGGACCAGTGTCCTCCAATTCCCCCCCCCACAGAGGACTAGTGTCCCCCAACTCCACCCCACAGAGGAAAAGTGTCCCCCGACTCCCCCCACAGAGGACCAGTGTCCCCCGACTCCCCCCACAGAGGACTAGTGTCCCCCGACTCCCACCACAGAGGACCAGTGTCCCCCGACTCCCCCCCACAGAGGACCAGTGTCCCCCAATTCCCCCCCCCACAGAGGACTAGTGTCCCCCAACTCCCCCCCACAGAGGACCAGTGTCCCCCGACTCCCCCCCACAGATGACCAGTGTCCCCCAACTCCCCCCCACAGAGGACCAGTGTCCCCCGACTCCCCCACACAGAGGACCAGTGTCCCCCAACTCCCCCTCACAGAGGACCAGTGTCCCCCGACTCCCCTTCACAGAGGACCAGTGGCCCCGGACTCCCCCCCACAGAGGACCAGTGTCCCACGACTCCCCCCCACAGAGGACCAGTGTCCCCCGACTCCCCCTCACAGAGGACCAGTGTCCCCCAATTCCCCCCCCACAGAGGACTAGTGTCCCCCGACTCCCCCCCACAGAGGAACAGTGTCCCCCGACTCCCCCCACAGAGGACCAGTGTCCCCCGACTCCCCCCCACAGAGGACCAGTGTCCCCCGACTCCCCCCCACAGAGGACCAGTGTCCCCCGACTCCCCCCACAGAGGACCAGTGTCCCCCGACTCCCCCCCACAGAGGACCAGTGTCCCCCGACTCCCCCCCACAGAGGACCAGTGTCCCCCGACTCCCTGCCACAGAGGACCAGTGTCCCCCGACTCCCTCCCACAGAGGACCAGTGTCCCCCGACTCCCCCTCACAGAGGACCAGTGTCCCCCGACTCCCCCCCACAGAGGACCAGTGTCCCCCGACTCCCCTTCACAGAGGACCAGTGTCCCCCGACTCCCCCTCACAGAGGACCAGTGTCCCCCGACTCCCCACACAGAGGACCAGTGTCCCCCGACTCCCCCCCACAGAGGATCAGTGTCCCCCGACTCCCCCCCACAGAGGACCAGTGTCCCCCGACTCCCCCCCACAGAGGACCAGTGTCCCCCAACTCCCCCCCACAGAGGACCAGTGTCCCCCTACTCCCCCTCACAGAGGACCAGTGTCCCCCGACTCCCTCCCACAGGGGACCAGTATCCCCCGACTCCCCTTCACAGAGGACCAGTGTCCCCCGACTCCCCCTCACAGAGGACCAGTGTCCCCCTACTCCCCCTCACAGAGGACCAGTGTCCCCCGACTCCCTCCCACAGGGGACCAGTATCCCCCGACTCCCCTTCACAGAGGACCAGTGTCCCCCGACTCCCCCCCCCCCACAGAGGACCAGTGTGCCCCGACGCCCCCCCACAGAGGACCAGTGTCCCCCGACTCCCCCCCACAGAGGACCAGAGTCCCCCGACTCCCCCCCACAGAGGACCAGTGTCCCCCGACTCCACCCCCCACAGAGGACCAGTGTCCCCCGACTCCCTCCCACAGAGGACCAGTGTCTCTGGTACCTTTTCCCTGCATCAGCACACCTGACCCCTGCACTCCCCCTGAATTACCACACCTGACCCCTGCACTCCCCTTGCATTAGCACACCTGACCTCTGTACTCCCCCTGAATTAGCACACCTGACCCCTGCACTCCCCCTGAATTAGAACTCCCCCTGAATTAGCACACCTGACCCCTGCACTCCCCCTGAATTAGAACTCCCCCTGAATTAGCACACCTGACCCCTGCACTCCCCCTGAATTAGAACTCCCCCTGAATTAGCACACCTGACCCCTGCACTCCCCCTGAATTAGTACTCCCCCTGAATTAGCACACCTGACCCCTGCACTCCCCCTGAATTAGAACTCCCCCTGAATTAGCACACCTGACCCCTGCACTCCCCCTGAATTAGTACTCCCCCTGAATTACCACACCTGACCCCTGCACTCCCCTTGCATTAGCACACCTGACCCCTGCACTCCCCTTGCATTAGCACACCTGACCTCTGTACTCCCCCTGAATTAGCACACCTGACCCCTGCACTCCCCCTGCATTAGCACTACCCCTGCATTACCACACCTGGCCCCTGCACTCCCCCTCTACATTACATACTCCTGACCCCTGCACTCTCTTGGATGAGCACTCCTGACCTTTGCCCTCTCTGTGTTACACACAATATCTAACCACATTCCTTTAGGCCACACCCAATATCCAGTGCAATTTAGCCACACCCACTTTTCGCGATGCATTCTGCATGTCGCGGGTTTTTCTTTCTCATCCTCTGGCGGTGGGGGGCGTGTCTACAGCAGCCCCAGGAATTCTGTCATTGGTGGTGATAGTTGGCGTGACGATGGATTTATATCGGGGGACATTTTTATTGTTGGACCTTCTCACGGTGTCGGTGTGTTTATTAGCATTTTACTTTATTTGGGGGGATGGGTAATAATGGGGATTAATGTACTAATAATAGTAAGGGGGACTAATGTACTAATAATAGTAAGGGGGACTAATGTACTAATAATAGTAAGGGGGACTAATGTACTAATAATAGTAAGGGGGACTAATGTAGTCCTTCCTCTGGGGGGGGCAGGATCTTTGGGGCCCCCTTATTCTGAAGGAACCAAGCTTCCCCCCCTTGCAAGGCACCTTTACCCAATGTTCAGAGACAAAGACAAGGGCATTTCCCCACATTTCTGGGGGGGGGGGGGGTGAGTTTGGTTCTCCCCATTAACGTTGGAAGCCATGAGGCCTGGTCTGGTACAGGATTAGGGGGGGGGGTTCCCCCCTTCTCGGTCACCCAGGATCTCTGGATAAGGGTCTGATAGGACTTTTAGGGGGAACCCCGTGTCTATTTCCTCCCCAGGTAATCACACACCTGTTTAACTGGTTGCAAATTAACCTTCAACAAGGTGAATAGAAAGGTGAATAGATTCACCACCAGCAGACTTCAGTAGGGATCAGCACTATGTTCAACATTCACCAACTTCCCATCAACCGAACATTGCCCCGATCGCTTATCCCTACTGAGATCTGATCTGAGTCTTCTCATCTGTGAGATCTGAGTCTTCTCATCGGTGAGATCTGATCTGAGTCTTCTCATCGGTGAGATCTGATCTGAGTCTTCTCATCTGTGAGATCTGATCTGAGTCTTCTCATCTGTGAGATCTGATCTGAGTCTTCTCATCGGTGAGATCTGATCTGAGTCTTCTCATCGGTGAGATCTGATCTGAGTCTTCTCATCGGTGAGATCTGATCTGAGTCTTCTCATCGGTGAGATCTGATCTGAGTCTTCTGGTCTGTGAGATCTGATCTGAGTCTTCTCATCGGTGAGATCTGATCTGAGTCTTCTCATCGGTGAGATCTGATCTGAGTCTTCTCACCTGTGAGATCTGATCTGAGTCTTCTCATCGGTGAGATCTGATCTGAGTCTTCTCATCGGTGAGATCTGATCTGAGTCTTCTCATCTGTGAGATCTGATCTGAGTCTTCTCATCTGTGAGATCTGATCCGAGTCTTCTCATCTGTGAGGTCTGATCTGAGTCTTCTCATCTGTGAGATCTGATCTGAGTCTTCTCATCGGTGAGATCTGATCTGAGTCTTCTCATCTGTGAGATCTGATCTGAGTCTTCTCATCGGTGAGATCTGATCTGAGTCTTCTCATCTGTGAGATCTGATCTGAGTCTTCTCATCTGTGAGATCTGATCTGAGTCTTCTCATCTGTGAGATCTGATCTGAGTCTTCTCATCGGTGAGATCTGATCTGAGTCTTCTCATCTGTGAGATCTGATCTGAGTCTTCTCATCGGTGAGATCTGATCTGAGTCTTCTCATCTGTGAGATCTGATCTGAGTCTTCTCATCTGTGAGATCTGATCTGAGTCTTCTCATCTGTGAGATCTGATCTGAGTCTTCTCATCTGTGAGATCTGAGTCTTCTCATCTGTGAGATCTGATCTGAGTCTTCTGGTCGGTGAGATCTGATCTGAGTCTTCTCATCTGTGAGATCTGATCTGAGTCTTCTCATCGGTGAGATCTGATCTGAGTCTTCTCATCGGTGAGATCTGAGTCTTCTCATCTGTGAGATCTGATCTGAGTCTTCTCATCGGTGAGATCTGAGTCTTCTCATCGGTGAGATCTGATCTGAGTCTTCTCATCGGTGAGATCTGATCTGAGTCTTCTGGTCTGTGAGATCTGATCTGAGTCTTCTCATCGGTGAGATCTGATCTGAGTCTTCTGGTCTGTGAGATCTGATCTGAGTCTTCTCATCGGTGAGATCTGATCTGAGTCTTCTCATCGGTGAGATCTGATCTGAGTCTTCTGGTCGGTGAGATCTGATCTGAGTCTTCTCATCTGTGAGATCTGATCTGAGTCTTCTCATCGGTGAGATCTGATCTGAGTCTTCTCATCGGTGAGATCTGATCTGAGTCTTCTCATCGGTAAGATCTGATCTGAGTCTTCTCATCGGTGAGATCTGATCTGAGTCTTCTCATCTGTGAGATCTGATCTGAGTCTTCTCATCTGTGAGATCTGATCTGAGTCTTCTCATCGGTGAGATCTGATCTGGGTCTTCTCATCTGTGAGATCTGATCTGAGTCTTCTCATCTGTGAGATCTGATCTGAGTCTTCTCATCGGTGAGATCTGATCTGAGTCTTCTCATCTGTGAGATCTGATCTGAGTCTTCTCATCTGTGAGATGTGATCTGAGTCTTCTCATCTGTGAGATCTGATCTGAGTCTTCTCATCGGTGAGATCTGATCTGAGTCTTCTGGTCGGTGAGATCTGATCTGAGTCTTCTCATCTGTGAGATCTGATCTGAGTCTTCTCATCGGTGAGATCTGAGTCTTCTCATCGGTGAGATCTGATCTGAGTCTTCTCATCTGTAAGATCTGATCTGAGTCTTCTCATCTGTGAGATCTGATCTGAGTCTTCTCATCTGTGAGATCTGAGTCTTCTCATCGGTGAGATCTGATCTGAGTCTTCTCATCGGTGAGATCTGATCTGAGTCTTCTCATCGGTGAGATCTGATCTGAGTCTTCTCATCGGTGAGATCTGATCTGAGTCTTCTCATCGGTGACATCTGATCTGAGTCTTCTCATCTGTGAGATCTGATCTGAGTCTTCTCATCTGTGAGATCTGATCTGAGTCTTCTCATCGGTGAGATCTGATCTGAGTCTTCTCATCGGTGACATCTGATCTGAGTCTTCTCATCTGTGAGATCTGATCTGAGTCTTCTCATCTGTGAGATCTGAGTCTTCTCATCGGTGAGATCTGATCTGAGTCTTCTCATCGGTGACATCTGATCTGAGTCTTCTCATCTGTGAGATCTGATCTGAGTCTTCTCATCTGTGAGATCTGATCTGAGTCTTCTGGTCTGTGAGATCTGATCTGAGTCTTCTCATCTGTGAGATCTGATCTGAGTCTACTCATCGGTGAGATCTGATCTGAGTCTTCTCATCGGTGAGATCTGATCTGAGTCTTCTCATCTGTGAGATCTGATCTGAGTCTTCTCATCGGTGAGATCTGATCTGAGTCTTCTCATCGGTGAGATCTGATCTGAGTCTTCTCATCTGTGAGATCTGAGTCTTCTCATCGGTGAGATCTGAGTCTTCTCATCTGTGAGATCTGAGTCTTCTCATCGGTGAGATCTGATCTGAGTCTTCTCATCGGTGACATCTGATCTGAGTCTTCTCATCGGTGAGATCTGATCTGAGTCTTCTCATCTGTGAGATCTGATCTGAGTCTTCTCATCGGTGAGATCTGATCTGAGTCTTCTCATCGGTGAGATCTGATCTGAGTCTTCTCATCTGTGAGATCTGAGTCTTCTCATCGG
Source organism: Lithobates clamitans (assembly GCA_037952925.1). Classification (NCBI taxonomy): domain Eukaryota; kingdom Metazoa; phylum Chordata; class Amphibia; order Anura; family Ranidae; genus Lithobates; species Lithobates clamitans. The sequence goes on from JBBGZY010003281.1 coordinate 23,014, forward strand.
TGAGATCTGAGTCTTCTCATCTGTGAGATCTGAGTCTTCTCATCGGTGAGATCTGATCTGAGTCTTCTCATCTGTGAGATCTGAGTCTTCTCATCGGTGAGATCTGAGTCTTCTCATCTGTGAGATCTGAGTCTTCTCATCTGTGAGATCTGATCTGAGTCTTCTCATCTGTGAGATCTGATCTGAGTCTTCTCATCGGTGAGATCTGATCTGAGTCTTCTCATTGGTGACATCTGATCTGAGTCTTCTCATCGGTGAGATCTGATCTGAGTCTTCTGGTCGGTGAGATCTGATCTGAGTCTTCTGGTCGGTGAGATCTGATCTGAGTCTTCTCATCGGTGAGATCTGATCTGAGTCTTCTGGTCTGTGAGATCTGATCTGAGTCTTCTCATCGGTGAGATCTGATCTGAGTCTTCTCATCGGTGAGATCTGATCTGAGTCTTCTCATCTGTGAGATCTGATCTGAGTCTTCTCATCGGTGAGATCTGATCTGAGTCTTCTCATCGGTGAGATCTGATCTGAGTCTTCTCATCTGTGAGATCTGAGTCTTCTCATCGGTGAGATCTGAGTCTTCTCATCTGTGAGATCTGAGTCTTCTCATCGGTGAGATCTGATCTGAGTCTTCTCATCTGTGAGATCTGAGTCTTCTCATCGGTGAGATCTGAGTCTTCTCATCTGTGAGATCTGAGTCTTCTCATCTGTGAGATCTGATCTGAGTCTTCTCATCTGTGAGATCTGATCTGAGTCTTCTCATCTGTGAGATCTGATCTGAGTCTTCTCATCGGTGAGATCTGATCTGAGTCTTCTCATCTGTGAGATCTGATCTGGGTCTTCCGGTCGGTGAGATCTGATCTGAGTCTTCTGGTCTGTGAGATCTGATCTGAGTCTTCTGGTCGGTGAGATCTGATCTGAGTCTTCTGGTCTGTGAGATCTGATCTGAGTCTTCTGGTCGGTGAGATCTGAGTCTTCTGGTCGGTGAGATCTGATCTGAGTCTTCTGGTCGGTGAGATCTGAGTCTTCTGGTCGGTGAGATCTGATCTCAGTCTTCTGGTCGGTGAGATCTGAGTCTTCTGGTCGGTGAGATCTGAGTCTTCTGGTCGGTGAGATCTGAGTCTTCTGGTCGGTGAGATCTGAGTCTTCTGGTCGGTGAGATCTGAGTCTTCTGGTCGGTGAGATCTGATCTGAGTCTTCTGGTCTGTGAGATCTGATCTGAGTCTTCTGGTCTGTGAGATCTGATCTGAGTCTTCTGGTCGGTGAGATCTGAGTCTTCTGGTCGGTGAGATCTGAGTCTTCTGGTCGGTGAGATCTGATCTGAGTCTTCTGGTCGGTGAGATCTGAGTCTTCTGGTCGATGAGATCTGAGTCTTCTGGTTGGTGAGATCTGAGTCTTCTGGTCGGTGAGATCTGAGTCTTCTGGTCGGTGAGATCTGAGTCTTCTGGTCGATGAGATCTGAGTCTTCTGGTTGGTGAGATCTGAGTCTTCTGGTCGGTGAGATCTGAGTCTTCTGGTCGGTGAGATCTGAGTCTTCTGGTCGATGAGATCTGAGTCTTCTGGTCGGTGAGAACTGATCTGAGTCTTCTGGTCGGTGAGATCTGAGTCTTCTGGTTGGTGAGATCTGAGTCTTCTGGTTGGTGAGATCTGAGTCTTCTGGTCGGTGAGATCTGAGTCTTCTGGTCGGTGAGATTTGAGTCTTCTGGTCGGTGAGATCTGAGTCTTCAGGTCTGTGAGATCTGATCTGAGTCTTCTGGTCTGTGAGATCTGATCTGAGTCTTCTCATCTGTGAGATCTGATCTGAGTCTTCTGGTCTGTGAGATCTGATCTGAGTCTTCTCATCTGTGAGATCTGATCTGAGTCTTCTGGTCGGTGAGATCTGAGTCTTCTGGTCGGTGAGATCTGAGTCTTCTGGTCGGTGAGATCTGAGTCTTCTGGTCGGTGAGATCTGAGTCTTCAGGTCTGTGAGATCTGATCTGAATTTCGGCATTTGTCGGTATCTGAAGCTTGTCCTTGCTATGTTGGGCGCAGAGCCCGGGGCCGTCCAGCACGGAAGGGAATTTTGCTGGCACAGTGAAAGTTGTGGACAATGAGCAGCGGGTCAGTCTATGAAATGTGCTGACGGTTGGGAGTCGGTGAGGTAATGTCTCTGGGTGTAATCCCCTCCCCCGGCACACTGTAATCCCCCTTATTTCTCTCTGGGGGTATATAAAGGAGAAGGGTGACCAGTGCTGGTCACAGGTCTACGTCTGTCTTCACCTCTCAGCCATGGACATCACCATCCAGCACCCCTGGTTCAAGCGTGCTCTGGGGCCCTTCTACCCCAACCGCCTCTTCGATCAGGTCTTCGGAGAAGGAATGTTTGACTACGACCTCTTTCCTTTCCTGTCCTCCACCGTCAGTCCCTACTACAGGCACAGCCTCTTCCGAGGATTCATGGACTCCGGCATTTCTGAGGTGAGGGGGCAGTTAGGAGCCCTGTGGACACAAGGGGTCTGATAGACTCACCCATACAGTAGTCTGCATCATAACCTAAAGAGGGGTCTAGGAGAGTCCCCCTTATAATAGTCTACATCCTTCCACCAGAAGGTCCAGGAGAGGCCCCCATTATACTAGTCTATATCCTGCCACCAGAGGGTCTAGGAGAGTCCCCCATATAATAGGCTACATCCTGCCACCAGAGGGTCTAGGAGAGTCCCCCATATAATAGCCTACATCCTGCCACCAGAGGGTCTAGGAGATTCCCCCATATAATAGGCTACATCCTGCAACCAGAGGGTCTAGGAGAGTCCCCCATATAATAGCCTACATCCTGCCACCAGAGGGTCTAGGAGAGTCCCCCATAGAATAACCTACATCCTGCCACCAGAGGGTCTAGGAGAGTCCCCCATATAATAGCCTACATCCTGCCACCAGAGGGTCCAGGAGAGTCCCCCATATAATAGCCTTCATTCTGCCACCAGAGGGTCTAGGAGAGTCCCCCAAAGAATAGCCTACATCCTGCCACCAGAGGGTCTAGGAAAGTCCCCCATAGAATAGGCTACATCCTGCCACCAGAGGGTCTAGGAGAGTCCCCATATAATAGGCTACATCCTGCCACCAGAGGGTCTAGGAGGGTCCCCATATAATAGGCTACATCCTGCCACCAGAGGGTCTAGGAGAGTCCCCCATATAATAGGCTACATCCTGCCACCAGAGGGTCTAGGAGAGTCCCCCATATAATAGCCTACATCCTGCCACCAGAGGGTCTAGGAGAGTCCTCCATAGAATAACCTACATCCTGCCACCAGAGGGTCTAGGAGAGTCCCCCATAGAATAGCCTACATCCTGCCACCAGAGGGTCTAGGAGAGTTCCCCATATAATAGGCTACATCCTGCCACCAGAGGGTCTAGGAGAGTCCCCCATATAATAGGCTACATCCTGCCACCAGAGGGTCTAGGAGAGTCCCCCGTATAATAGGCTACATCCTGCCACCAGAGGGTCTAGGAGAGTCCCCCATATAATAGGCTACATCCTGCCACCAGAGGGTCTAGGAGAGTCCCCCGTATAATAGGCTACATCCTGCCACCAGAGGGTCTAGGAGAGTCCCCCATATAATAGGCTACATCCTGCCACCAGAGGGTCTAGGAGAGTCCCCCATATAATAGCCTACATCCTGTCACCAGAGGGTCTAGGAGAGTCCCCCATATAATAGGCTACATCCTGCCACCAGAGGGTCTAGGAGAGTCCCCCATATAATAGCCTACATCCTGCCACCAGAGGGTCTAGGAGAGTCCTCCATAAAATAACCTACATCCTGCCACCAGAGGGTCTAGGAGAATCCCCCATATAATAGCCTACATCCTGCCACCAGAGGGTCTAGGAGAGTCCTCCATAGAATAACCTACATCCTGCCACCAGAGGGTCTAGGAGAGTCCCCCATATAATAGGCTACATCCTTCCACCAGAGGGTCTAGGAGAGTCCCCCATATAATAGCCTACATCCTGCCACCAGAGGGTCTAGGAGAGTCCCCCATATAATAGGCTACATCCTGCCACCAGAGGGTCTAGGAGTGTCCCCCATATAATAGGCTACATCCTGCCACCAGAGGGTCTAGGAGAGTTCCCCATATAATAGGCTACATCCTGCCACCAGAGGGTCTAGGAGAGTCCTCCATAGAATAACCTACATCCTGCCACCAGAGGGTCTAGGAGAGTCCCCCATATAATAGGCTACATCCTGCCACCAGAGGGTCTAGGAGAGTCCCCCATAGAATAACCTACATCCTGCCACCAGAGGGTCTAGGAGAGTCCCCCATAGAATAGGCTACATCCTGCCACCAGAGGGTCTAGGAGAGTCCCCCATATAATAACCTAGGAGAGTTCCCCATATAATAGCCTACATCCTGCCACCAGAGGGTCTAGGAGAGTTCCCCATATAATAAGCTACATCCTGCCACCAGAAGGTCTAGGAGAGTCCCCCATATAGGCTTGAATGGAGGAGAAGATTTGGATGCCGCACACCGGATGTAGTCAAAAAACTTCACTTTATTGAAAAAATGGGATCATCAAAATAACAAGACTGTCATGCAGAAAGTACAGGTAAGCTGACGCGTTTCGCACTCAGGACTGAGTGCTTACTCATAGCTCATGAACTATGAGTAAGCACTCAGTCCTGAGTGCGAAACGCGTCAGCTTACCTGTACTTTCTGCATGACAGTCTTGTTATTTTGATGATCCCATTTTTTCAATAAAGTGAAGTTTTTTGACTACATCCGGTGTGCGGCATCCAAATCTTCTCCTCCATTCAAGCCTGCTTTGCCTAGCATTCAGCCAGCACCTGGAGATCTTCTGCTCTGAAACTTCTACTTACACCTGGGTCAGTGTCAGCCTGAGCGGTGGAAACACTTTCTTTGAGAGTCCCCCATATAATAGGCTACATCCTGCCACCAGAGGGTCTAGGAGAGTCCCCCATATAATAGGCTACATCCTGCCACCAGAGGGTCTAGGAGAGTCCCCCATATAATAGGCTACATCCTGCCACCAGAGGGTCTAGGAGAGTTCCCCATATAAAAGCCTACATACTGCGGTCACAGGCATCTGGGAGATCCACTCATACATTGGCCTCCATCCTGCGGTCAGAAGGCTCTGGTTGAGTTTACATATATGATTGTCCCCATTTTGTAGTCATAGGGGTCTAAGAGACTCATATAGTAGTCTCCATCATGCGCTAACAGGGGTTTAGGAGAGCCTCCTATATAATAGCCTTTATTCTGCCACCAGAGGGTCTAGTATAGTCACCCATACAATGAACTGTATCCTGCGCCCATGGTCTGGGAAAGTAATTTATACATCGGTCCTAATCCTGTGGTCAGAAGGCTTTGGTTGAGTTACATGTTTGATTGTCTCCACCCTGTGGTCCAGGGAATCTGGGAGTGACTCGAACATTAGACTCCATCCTTTGGTCTGGGGGGATCTAGAAGAGTAATTTATACAATAGTCTCTATTCTATGGTCTGGGAGAACCATTCATACATTGGTCTCCATTGTGACGTCAGAAGGCTTTGGTTGAGTTACATATATGATTGTCTCCATCCTGTGGTCAGGGGAGGGATCTGGGAGATTCTCACAGTGGTTTTCATCTTGTAGTCAGAGGGGTCTGTAGGGGTCACCCATGTAATTCTCTCAATTTAGCGGTCAGAGGGGTCTGGGAAAGACACCCATACAATGTTGTACATCTGATGGTCATTGGGATGTTTCTGGACTACAGAAAAATCACATTCTTTATCAGGACAATCTTGGATTCTCCACAGACATTGAGAGTACAAGTGTGTCAATAAGGCTGTAGGTATCCGCCTAGTAGAGAAGCTTTCGGTAGTTGGGTGCTTCCTGACCCCTAATTTCGGTGGCTATTTCCTGGCCGATCACCTGTCTTTTGGTGTGCTGAGGGCCGCTATCCTTCTTAGGGTGGTCATTTCTAGGGAGTCTCTGGGTACCTGGGATAAAACATAGCATATTGTCCTCATGTACAATGCTTTACATACTGACCACGCTTCCTCCTCATAGGTGCGTTCAGATCGCGATCGTTTCACCATTAACTTGGACGTGAAGCATTTCTCCCCCGATGATCTGACTGTGAAGATTCTGGATGACTTTGTGGAAATCCATGGAAAGCACAGCGAGAGGCAGGTGGGTGAAGAAATAAGTTGGGTGACATCATCAACACAGGCCAGAGATCACTGACATCACAGTTTTAGCAGATACACAAACTGCCTTTAGGCTGCATGAGTGTGGCCTGGTGAGAACAGCCAAATGTTTCTTTCCTACATGTAAGTGTTTTGGTCTAAAGTCTTCTACAGTGCATCATCTCTATTATGGTAGATTCTGGAAGGACTGTGAATGAAGGAGGGCTGCTTGTGAATGGAAAATGCAGAAGTTTCCCTCCAACATACGATGAGGTTCCTCAAAGTGCTGATGACTTCACAGAGGTCTTACACCATTGTTAGCCAAGTACTGGCATGGCATAGACTGTATGTGGTGGTTTGGATTTAAGGGCAGGGTGGGATGGGGTAGGGGGGTGTTATGTATAACTGTATTTTAAGAATATACAAAATTTGCATTCGCTTCTTCAGATATACCAACACTATGCTGTGAGAGGTCCCACCTAAACAATCCTTTCAACTAGACAGGACCCCACACTACAGTTGGTAGATCTAAAGAAACTTGTATAATTGGACTGTAATTAGAAATTACAACCTTTCCTTTAACTGTGAGATCCATCAAGGTGACCTGTCATACTGTATATGTCCTTAAAGAGAAGATGTCACCTGGACTCATACACTGATCTTCTCTCGCTCTCTCCACCAGGATGACCATGGCTACATTTCCCGGGAGTTCCACCGCCGCTACCGCCTCCCCTCCAACCTGGACCAATCCTCTATCAGCTGCTCACTCTCTGCTGATGGCATTTTGACCTTCAGCGGACCAAAAATGATGTCAGGCCTGGACTCCAGCCACAGCGAGAGGCCTATCCCTGTGTCCAGAGAGGAAAAGCCCACCTCTGCCCCCTCCTCCTAAATATGAGGGTCCCCCAGAGCCCTTTCCTCATAAGCTGTACCCCTTCTTATCCATCTCTCTACCCTAAGTCTCTGCAGACGTCTCTGTAGGGATCACGAGGCCAAATCATCAATAAATGTTTCCTTAATCAGCTTTTTGTGTCCGACAATCACTGTGGTGACCATTCCATGAAGGGCAATGACTCTATGGGGACAGGAAAAATGATGGGGGGTATCCATTATCACCAATGATGGTAGAGATGGACTTCTATAGTGACAGGGGACAACAAAGAGAAATTACACTCCAGAGGTTCCTTTGAGCTGCATTCCATTAGTCCTCCTAGTATTTCCAGGTTTCTGGGCTGGTACACAGGGTGGAATACAATAGGACAGTGGCTGAAAATGTGTTCCTTCACCTAAAACTTCCTGCTATTGGTTTTCTTCTCTAATGCTTCATAATCTAAAGGCCAATTTTTCAGTTCAGGGTTCAATTCCAGGCTGACCCACCAGCTGGGTCAACGGTGAGAGTTGCCTGCAGTAGTTTGTATCCCTGCCCCTCCCACTAAGGTGAGAAAAGTGTATCACTGGGTTATTGAGTAACACGTGTAATAAATAGCCAAAGGTTTGTGGACACCTGAACATCACACCTACCTGTATATGAGCTTGCTGGACATCCCATTCCTAAACCATGGGCATTAATATGGAGTTGTTTAACGCCCCCCCATGGCCATTAATATGGTGATGTTCCCTGGCCTCCCCCAATCGCCTCCCCCTCATGGCCCTTAATATTGAGTTATTTCCTCCTTCCATGGTCATTAATATGACTCTTAGGGTTTTCACAAGGTTTCGGAGGGTGTCTGTGGGAATTTGTGCCCATTTGTGAGGTTAGGCACTGATGTTGGATAAGAAGACCTGGCCCGCCATCGGTGCGCCAATTCATCCCAAAGGTGTTCAGTAGGGTTGAGGTCAGGGCTCTGTGCAGAACACCTCGAGTTCCTCCAGCCATCACACCTATACAGCTTGCTTGATATCCCATCCCTTTTCATTAATATGGAGTTGTCCCCTTTGCGGCTATGCTATCCTTCACTCTTCTGGTGGGACTTTCCACAAGGTTTTGTAGTGTCTGTCAGGATTTGTGCCCATTTGTGAGGTCGGGTACTGATGGTGGATGACATGCCTTGCATGTTCAGCCTAATGTTGAGCACCAAAAAAGAAAAAAAGTCCTGGCTCACCATCGTCATTCTAATTAATTCCAAAGATGTTCAGTAGGGATGAGGTCAGGGCTCTGTACAGGACACTGGAGTTCCTCCACCTCAAACTGGTCACACCATGTCTTTATGGAGCTGGCTTTGTACACATTCATGCTGGAACAGAAAACAGTCTTATCCAAACTGTTATAAGGTTGTAAGAGCACAATTGTCTACAATGTCTTTGTATGATGGGGGATTGCCAGGACCCTTCAGGTATTGATGTTGGGTGAGAAGGCCTGGCTCACCATCGTCGCTCCAATTCATCCCAAATGTGTTCAGTAAGGGTGAGGACAGGGCTCTGTGCAGGACACTTGAGTTCCTTAACACCAAACTACTCACACCATGTCTTTATGGATCTGGGCTAAACCGGTCAACCCATGTCTTTATAGAGCTGGATTACGATTGGGTATCCAGTTCACCTCAAAGGTGTTCAAAAGGGATGAGGTCAGGGCTCTGTGCAGGCCACTGGAGTTCCTTAACACCAAACTGGTCACTCATAGAGACAATGAGACATTGTGGTCAGTCAGCTAAAAGAAAAGCGCATGTTCACTTTACAAGGGAATTTTAACTTCGCTTAGTGAATGTGCTGAACAATTCACCTTGCAAACAACACCCAATCACATGCAAGGAAAAAAAGAAAACAGGATTTTCACTTGCACCTAATTGGATGATGGAAGTCAGTGGAGCGTCACCTCATTCCCTTGCAGAGTGAACACTCTCTACTCCTTTAGTAAATCGTCCACAACATTGTCTCCTATATACAGCAGTGCTACCATTTCTATTATAATTGCAGGATTTTGTTCCAGACACAATGGAGCCATTTCTGGTCATTTTGTATGTGATGTGTCCAGACCTGATGGACAATATGTAATTATAGCATTGCTGGTTGCCTGTTTCGTGTATTGAGATTGGTTGGGGAGGGTTTTGTCTATTGGGATTGGTTGGGGAGGGTTTTGTCTATTGGGATTGGTTGGGGAGGGTTTTGTCTATTGGGATTGGTTGGGGAGGGTTTTGTCTATTGGGATTGGTTGGGGAGGGTTTTGTCTATTGGGATTGGTTGGGGAGGGTTTTGTCCATTGGGATTGGTTGGGGAGGGTTTTGTCTATTGGGATTGGTTGGGGAGGGTTTTGTCTATTGGGATTGATTGGGGAGGGTTTTGTCCATTGGGATTGGTTGGGGAGGGTTTTGTCTATTGGGATTGGTTGGGAAGGGTTTTGTCTATTGGGATTGGTTGGGGAGGGTTTTGTCCATTGGGATTGGTTTGGGAGGGTTTTGTCCATTGGGATTGGTTGGGGAGGGTCTTGTCTATTGGGATTGGTTGGGGAGGGTTTTGTCTATTAAGATGGGTTGGGGAGGGTCTTGTCTATTGGGATTGGTCGAGAGGATTTTGTCTATTGGGATTGGTAAGGGAGGGTTTTGTCTATTGGGATTGGTTGGGGAGAGTTTTGTCTCCTGGGATTGGTTGGGGAGGGTTTTGTCCATTGGGATTGGTTGGGGAGGGTTTTGTCTATTGGGATTGGTTGGGGAGGGTTTTGTCTATTGGGATTGGTTGGGGAGGGTTTTGTCCATTGGGATTGGTTGGGGAGGGTTTTGTCTATTGGGATTGGTTGGGAAGGGTTTTGTCTATTGGGATTGGTTGGGGAGGGTTTTGTCTATTGGGATTGATTGGGAAGGGTTTTGTCTATTGGTATTGGTTGGGGAGGGTTTTGTTCATTGGGATTGGTTGGGGAGGGCTTTGTCCATTGAGATTGGTTGGGGAGGGTTTTGTCTATTAAGATGGATTGGGGAGGTTTGTCTATGTGTGTTCATCAATAAATAATAAATGTTGTATGTAGCCGGCTCGGTATAATTGTATTGTGTTTATCATATGTGTTGGGTTTTGGCACTGGCCTTGAAAATTTGTGCTTTTTCCCAAATACAAATGAAGCCCCAACAATATTTTATTAATTAAAAAACTTTCACCAACAAAGACCTTGAGGGCTGAAATGACCAATCTTACCTGGTGAAAAGCAGCTACCAGGACGTGAGGATTGGGGAGATTTTGTCTATTGGGATTGGTTGGGGAGGGTTTTGTCCATTGGGATTGGTTGGGAAGGGTTTTGTCTATTGGGATTGGTTAGGGAGGGTTTTGTCCATTGGGATTGGTTGGGGAGAGTTTTGTCTATTAAGATGCCTTGGGGAGGGTCTTGTCTATTGGGATTGGTCGAGAGGATTTTGTCTATTGGAATTGGTAAGGGAGGGTTTTGTCTATTGGGATTGGTTGGGGAGTGTTTTGTCCATTGGGATTGGTTTGGGAGAGTTTTGTCTACTGGGATTGGTTGGGGAGGTTTTGTCTATTGGGATTGGTTGGGGAGAGGTTTGTTTACTGGGATTGGTTGGGGAGGGTTTTGTCTACTGGGATTGGTTGGGGAGACTTTTGTCTACTGGGATTGGTTGGGGAGAGTTTTGTCTACTGGGATTGGTTGGGGAGAGTTTTGTCTATTAAGATGCCTTGGGGAGTGTCTTGTCTATTGGGATTGGTCGAGAGGATTTTGTCTATTGGAATTGGTAAGGGAGGGTTTTGTCTATTGGGATTGGTTGGGGAGCGTTTTGTCTATTGGGATTGGTTAGGGAGGGTTTTGTCCATTGGGATTGGTTGGGGAGAGTTTTGTCTATTAAGATGCCTTGGGGAGGGTCTTGTCTATTGGGATTGGTCGAGAGGATTTTGTCTATTGGAATTGGTAAGGGAGGGTTTTGTCTATTGGGATTGGTTGGGGAGCGTTTTGTCTATTGGGATTGGTTGGGGAGGGTTTTGTCCATTGGGATTGGTTTGGGAGAGTTTTGTCTACTGGGATTGGTTGGGGAGGTTTTGTCTATTGGGATTGGTTGGGGAGAGGTTTGTTTACTGGGATTGGTTGGGGAGGGTTTTGTCTACTGGGATTGGTTGGGGAGAGTTTTGTCTACTGGGATTGGTTGGGGAGAGTTTTGTCTACTGGGTTTGGTTGGGGAGAGTTTTGTCTATTGGGATTGGTTGGCGAGAGTTTTGTCTACTGGGATTGGTTGGGGTTGGGGTTTTGTCTACTGGGATTGGTTGGGGAGACTTTTGTCTATTGGGATTGGTTGGGGAGAGTTTTGTCTACTGGGATTGGTTGGGGAGAGTTTTGTCTACTGGGATTGGTTGGGGAGAGTTTTGTCTACTGGGTTTGGTTGGGGAGAGTTTTGTCTATTGGGATTGGTTGGGCAGGTTTTTGTCTATTGGGATTGGTTGGGGAGGGTTTTGTCCATTGGGATTGGTTGGGAAGGGTTTTGTCTATTGGCATTGGTTGGGAAGGGTTTTGTCTTTAGGATTGGTTGTGGAGGGTTTTGTCTATTGGGATTGGTTGGGCAGGTTTTTGTCTAATGGGATTGGTTGGGGAGGGTTTTGTCTATTGGGATTGGTTGGGGAGGGTTTTGTCCATTGGGACTGGTTGGGGAGGGTTTTGTCTATTGGGATTGGTTGGGAAGGGTTTTGTCTATTGGGATTGGTTGGGGAGGGTTTTGTCCATTGGGATTGGTTGGGGAGGGTTTTGTCCATTGGGATTGGTTGGGGAGGGTTTTGTCTATTAAGATGGGCTGGGGAGGGTCTTGTCTATTGGGATTGGTCGAGAGGATTTTGTCTATTGGGATTGGTAAGGGAGGGTTTTGTCTATTGGGATTGGTTGGGGAGCGTTTTGTCTATTGGGATTGGTTGGGGAGGGTTTTGTCCATTGGGATTGGTTTGGGAGAGTTTTGTCTACTGGGATTGGTTGGGGAGGTTTTGTCTATTGGGATTGGTGGGGGAGGGTTTTGTCCATTGGGATTGGTTGGGGAGGGTTTTGTCCATTGGGATTGGTTGGGGAGGGTTTTGTCCATTGGGATTGGTTGGGAAGGGTTTTGTCTATTGGGATTGGTTGGGGAGGGTTTTGTCTATTGGGATTGGTTGGGGAGGGTTTTGTCCATTGGGATTGGTTGGGGAGGGTTTTGTCTATTGGGATTGGTTGGGCAGGGTTTTGTCTATTGGGATTGGTTGGGGAGGGTTTTGTCTATTGGGATTGATTGGGAAGGGTTTTGTCTATTGGGATTGGTTCAGGAGGGTTTTGTTCATTGGGATTGGTTGGGGAGGGCTTTGTCTATTTAGATGGATTGGGGAGGTTTGTCTATGTGTGTTCATCAATAAATAATAAATGTTGTATGTAGCCGGCTCGGTATAATTGTATTGTGTTTATCATATGTGTTGGGTTTTGGCACTGGCCTTGAAAATTTGTGCTTTTTCCCAAATACAAATGAAGCCCCAACAATATTTTTTTAATTAAAAAACTTTCACCAACAAAGACCTTGAGGGCTGAAATGACCAATCTTACCTGGTGAAAAGCAGCTACCGGGACATGAGGATTGGGGAGATTTTGTCCATTGGGATTGGTTGGGGGAGAGTTCTGTCTATTGGGATTGGTTGGGAAGGGTTTTTTCCATTGGGATTGGTTAGGGAGGGTTTTGTCCATTGGGATTGGTTGGGGAGGGTTTTGTCCATTGGGATTGGTTGGGGAGGGTTTTGTCTATTAAGATGGGTTGGGGAGGGTCTTGTCTACTGGGATTGGTCGAGAGGATTTTGTCTATTGGGATTGGTAAGGGAGGGTTTTGTCTATTGGGATTGGTTGGGGAGCGTTTTGTCTATTGGGATTGGTTGGGGAGGGTTTTGTCCATTGGGATTGGTTTAGGAGAGTTTTGTCTACTGGGATTGGTTGGGGAGGGTTTTGTCTATTGGGATTGGTTGGGGAGAGTTTTGTCTACTGGGATTAATTGGGGAGGGTTTTGTCTACTGGGGTTGGTTGGGCAGAGTTTTGTCTACTGGGATTGGTTGGGGAGAGTTTTGTCTACTGGGTTTGGTTGGGGAGAGTTTTGTCTATTGGGATTGGTTGGGGAGAGTTTTGTCTACTGGGATTGGTTGGGGAGGGTTTTGTCTACTGGGATTGGTTGGGGAGAGTTTTGTCTACTGGGATTGGTTGGGGAGAGTTTTGTCTACTGGGATTGGTTGGGGAGAGTTTTGTCTACTGGGTTTGGTTAGGGAGAGTTTTGTCTATTGGGATTGGTTGGGGAGGGTTTTGTCCATTGGGATTGGTTGGGAAGGGTTTTGTCTATTGGCATTGGGTGGGAAGTGTTTTGTCTTTAGGGATTGGTTGTGGAGGGTTTTGTCTATTGGGATTGGTTGGGGATATTTTGTCTATTGGGATTGGTTGGGCAGGTTTTTATCTAATGGGATTGGTTGGGGAGGGTTTTGTGTATTGGGATTAGTTGGGGAGGGTTTTGTCTATTAAGATGGGTTGGGGAGGGTCTTGTCTATTGGGATTGGTTGGGGAGGGTTTTGTCTATTAAGATGGGTTGGGGAGGGTTTTGTCTATTGGAATTGGTTGGGGAGAGTTTTGTCTATTGGGATTGGTTGGGAAGGGTTTTGTCTATTGGGATTGGTTGGGCAGGGTTTTGTCTAATGGGATTGGTTGGGGAGGGTTTTGTGTATTGGGATTAGTTGGGGAGGGTTTTGTCTATTAAGATGGGTTGGGGAGGGTCTTGTCTATTGGGATTGGTTGGGGAGGGTTTTGTCTATTAAGATGGGTTGGGGAGGGTTTTGTCTATTGGAATTGGTTGGGGAGGGTTTTGTCTATTGGAATTGGTTGGGGAGGGTTTTGTCTATTGGAATTGGTTGGGGAGGGTTTTGTCTATTGGGATTGGTTGGGAAGGGTTTTGTCTATTGGGATTGGTTGGGGAGGGTTTTGTCTATTGGGATTGGTTGGGGTGTGTTTTGTCTATTGGGATTGGTTGGGGAGGGTTTTGTCCATTGGGATTGGTTGGAGAGGTTTTGTCTATTAAGATGGATTGGGGAGGTTTGTCTATGTGTGTTCATCAATAAATAATAAATGTTGTATGTAGCCGGCTCAGTATAATTGTATTGTGTTTATCATATGTGGTGGGGTTTGGCACTGGCCTTGAAAATTTGTGCATTTTCCCAAATTCAAATGAAGCCCCAACAACATTTTATTAAGAAACTTTCACCTACAAAGACCTTGAGGGCTGAAATGACCAATCTTACCTGGTGAAAAGCAGCTACCGGGACGTGAGGATTGTGAGGACCAAGTAGTGCCTCCTGCAGTAGCACCAGGCAGCCCACAGAGGGTGGTGTAGGATCAGAGATCACATAAAGACCTGAGTCTACAAAAGCGTTATCTGAGGTCAGAGTTGTCTAAACTCTTTTATGCCAGAGATTTTTGTTTTTTCTTTAGAATGCAATCAGCTTCATTTTCCATGTGTGACATAATATGATTTTTGAACGCACCATAAAATCCTTTTTTCAGACTCCACTGAGGGACACAGGATTTCTGACCATCTGGGTTATATTGCTGCCTACAGAAGGACAGGACACTGGAAAACAAAAATGATAGAGCAGCCCTGGGTAGGACCCCTCCAATGACCAGCATGCTTTAGTTTCATAGCAAAGAACTACTGAGAGCAATGGCCATAAACACAGAGGGGATATGAAACCAACCACTGGATGGCGCCAAACCAATGTATGGGGAGAGCATATGACCACAAATACATAATAAATGCATATTAATCAGTATAAAATATACATTATATGTTCAAATGAGCCGGAGCTGCTGGAGCACATACCAAGGAGTCCTAGAAATGCAAACGCACAAAAGAGATTCTTGGGGCACACAAATGTGTGGAGCATATAACAGCAGATAGCCACACAATGTGGTTGTGGATATAAGGTGCAGGTCAATTAATATTGAATGGGTAACCAGGTGAGATGTTGCCAACAGAACACATCTCATCTAGTTCTACCCATGCAATTTAAATTTACTTGCATCATATACCTACAAACACAAAGGGGCGGGGCCAGAGTCTCCAAGAAAAGAATGTTACCGCGATTACAAAAATCTTATCTCCTCTCTCATCCATTGAACGGCACAGAAATCCTGAACATTTGGAATGTCCAAAAGCAGTCCAACTAAGGGGCAGGCATTACAGCCCCAACAGAAGCAAGGGACTGCATGCAATGTACACAGCTGCTGGTAAAGCTACATCAGAAGGAGGCATCAGAAGAGGTTGGAATGTCCTCCTGGTACAACTTAGAACATGTGCACCAAAAACCATTTAGCAGCCTTACCTAGGAAACAAGCCTGATGCCAAAATGCCCTGGAAGTGTTCAAAGCCTGGTGGAGTGAGCTTTGACAGGAAAGGACCATGAACACTTGAGACCATGAGCTTCATCGATGGTCCAACATATTGACCTAAAAAGGCTGTTACAAGTACTGGAATGCCAAATTGGAATGGCAAGCTGGGAGTCTGTCATGGAAGAGGCCATAGCTGAGAGACAAACCCTCACAGCACCAACCTCATCCAAACACTGAAGAGAGACCTCCTTCTGGTGAGAAGTAAACCACCTTGTGGATCAGAATCGTGTTGTGGAAATTTTATGAAGATGTATTGTAATATGTATTGTCATAGTGTCTCCTAGTGTTAGTTCTCCCGCTCTATAGAGCTGACTGGGGCAGACTTATGCTGGTTGAGACCCGTCTGGTAGTGGAGAACTTCCTGAGGTTGCGGAGAAGTGTTTGCAGAGTGAGGACATGTCCGCCAGCGAAGGGCCCCTGTGCAATGCACAGAACGATCGTCTGGGGGGTTGTTCACTCTGCAGAGACATTATCGATTATGGGGGGATGTACTCCTCGTGTCACCCCTGTGTGTCTGATCAGCACATGGAGGGTCTATGGCGTGTCCCTGCAGATAATCTCCAATCTCCAGGAATGGTAGAATAATCCGGGGATGTTCTCTGAACAATGCAGAATAAGGATTCACACCAACGGTGAAAACGGGAGTCTTTGTGTGCGTTGTGATCGGGGACAGTGTCCATGAGTCCTTAGGCCAGCCATGCGGCTTTCATTACAGGGGGCGGGGAATCATACACACCGCCCCTTCCCAGACACGCCCATAAACTAGGTCTTTGAAGCCTTATATTGCATGGACAGCTCCTTTGAATGCAGGATGAAGGTTCACAGCAAAAGATTCCAAATGTAAATACCACTTAGAATCAACTCCAGACCTTTTACTTTCTTAATTGGTGAAGAAATAACGAAGGAGTAGTCCACACCTGGCCTTGAAACAGCTTTTCATTCAATTGTCCAATTACTTTTGGTCCCTTGAAAAAGGGGGGGGGGGTGGCTATTCTTAAGAGCTGTCATTTCTAAACCCTTCCTCAGATTTGGAGGTACATACCCTCAAATTACACCTGAGAGTTGGACCTTTCAGCCCATATCCATTGTATATCTATAGCTTGAATATGTTTTGGTAAATACCTGGGGGAAAAAAAACGAAAATTGTGCCTGTGTTTGAATATATATGGACCTAACTGTACACTGCTAGGAGAGATGGAGCAAAGCATTCCTCCCAAGTCAGGAGGGACTTAAACTTTCCTTGCTTAAAGTGTTACTAAACCCACAACAGTAAAATCATTCTGTACATGCAGTAAAGCATGCTTGTTATACTCACTGTGGAACCTAAGGGGTTAATCCTCTGCATTGTGTAAAAAGGCTGTTTGATCCTGTATGCATAGATCCTCCTCTTCTTGCATTGTCTCGGAAACATGTCCGGATAAGGCAGAGTTAGTGGAGTCACTCTGCACATGTTCAGTTTGGTGCGTATTGCTAGAGAGTTTTTTTCTCTTGGGAGGGTGCATGTGATCAGCACAGGGCCAATCAGCTCTGTCCAGACAGAGGGTCAGGGGTCCTGCATCCTGATAGGACAGCCAGTGCAGTATGAAAACTCCTCCTACAAGCTTTAACCAGACAGTGATAGAAGTCACAAGACTGCTATATACTGCCGATGAGAAAACGTATTTAGAAGTTTATAATTACTAAAATAATTGCATTTCCATGTTCCGTGTGCTCCACAGTACCAGATGAAGTTCCTTGCTTGCAATATCAAAGCCAGATCCCAAAGCCACCGAGACAAAGATGAATCCTCCTGTCCAAATACTGTACCTGGATGACTTGTTTCATGTTAAAAAAAAAGGTCACGTTGCAGGTTCCTGGAATAGAACCCGGGGAATGGGATCTCTTTGGAAGAAGCCACCATCAGACCCAATTCACTTTCATGCAGAAGAAAAGAGTTGAACTCTTCCTTGACCGGAGTGCACAAATGTGACTAAAAAGTCTGGAGCTACTTCTGAGGAAGGTAGGGGGGTCCAGTATGTATTCAGGACCGGTCCTAGGTACCCCCTGTGATGTGTCAGTGCCAATTTTTGAAGGTTCAAGACTCAGCTGACCTGCTGCAGTGTCCTGAGAGCCACAGAGACCTTGACCTTCAGAACCCTTGATGGGTTTTTACAGGAGGAAACTGTACTGATAGCCAGGTCCCTGGGAGAGCGGGAGAGCTAGGACCATGGCTAATACCTTGGTGAACAGCTGAGGTAGAGGGAAGGTCTAATGGGAGGGCTATGAACTGGTAAAGTAGAGGGCCCAGGGCAAACAGCAGATAGTGCTGGATAGATGGGTATGTGCAAGTTCATGTTTGATGTCCACCAAGGCCTGGAAAGCCCCCTAATGGGGGGAAGCAGTAACTACTCCTGTGGATTCAATTCAGAACGTGCAAGCTGGAATGAAAACATGTAGAGCCCTGGAAATGTTCTACAGTAAGAATTGGAGTCGTCACATCTTGGTCCAAGAGTCCAGAGAGGGTCTGGTGAAGGGCCAGCAGGCATTGCAAAGACACTGGGAGTTTAGAAGCCAGAAAGCCAGGAGGAGGCAGTGAATGACACTCAAGCTTGTAACGCTGAGACATTACTTCACAAGATTTCAAAACATTTGCAAAATCAAACAGGTGTCCACACAATCTGAAAAGTTGAGGTGCACCTTCACTCTGAGGAGGGCTGACAGATTTGGAGTGTTAAATCTTATTGGTGTAGTAGGAGGCCTCAATACAGAGGAAAAAGGCACTCGGTAGGCAAAGGTCCACTGTTGAGAAGGTGAGGATGGATTTGACTTAAGATAAAGGTTCTTATCCTTCCAAAGCTGGCCATATATGGATCGAACGTAAGCTGGCCCCCGAATTTTGAACCATGTATGGTCAGGGACATTGTGCAAAACCTGATTGACTTCAATGCAGCCGCTGTGTTGGATGTTCCCTTATAGCCGATGATCAGTGTATTCTGACGATGGGGAAGTCTCCCGAATACCAGAAGACAATAACTGAGCGGAGAGGATTCCTCCGTCCACATCGAGTGTGTGGATGAGGGAATCGAGTCAGTTTATTGGTTGAACAAAACAAATAACTGATCCATCTATGAGCTGCCTTAGCCTAGAGGAGGTGGATACTCCTACCTGCAGTAGTATCCTGGTTGATCCCAGTTGACCATCGAAGGGCATACCAGGAAAGTGCCTTTGGCTGATTTGTTCTGCCGCCCAGCACTTTAGCTAATGTCCTATATGTACTGACAGAAGACTGATGTGTGACAAAGGACATGAAGTCTCCAAAACATCGAAAATTTAGGGCCATAATCATTTGATCTACTTGGATGTGTTGGTCTACGCCAGAGGTCTCCAAACTTTCTAAACGAAGGGCCAGTGTCCTTCAGACTTTAGGGAGGCCAGAGTGTGGCCATCAGGAGTAGAAAAGTTCCCAGCACCAGTGGAAGTAAAAAAATGTCTCATCTTTGGTGTCAGTGAGAGGCATTGTGCCATTGTTGGTGTCAGTGAGAGGCATTGTGCCTCATCTTTGGTGTCAGTGAGAGGCATTGTGTCATTGTTGGTGTCAGTGAGAGGCATTGTGCCATCGTGGGTGACAGTGAGAGGCATTGTGCCATCGTTGGTGTCAGTGAGAGGCATTGTGTCTCATCGTTGGTGTCAGTGAGAGGCATTGTGCCTCATCGTTGGTGTCAGTGAGAGACATTGTGCCTCATCGTTGGTGTCAGTGAGAGGCATTGTGCCATCGTTGGTGTCAGTGAGAGGCATTGTGCCATCGTTGGTGTCAGTGAGAGGCATTGTGCCATCGTTGGTGTCAGTGAGAGGCATTGTGCCATCGTTGGTGTCAGTGAGAGGCATTGTGCCATCGTTGGTGTCAGTGAGAGGCATTGTGCCATCGTTGGTGTCAGTGAGAGGCATTGTGCCATCGTTGGTGTCAGTGAGAGGCATTGTGCCTCATCTTTGGTGTCAGTGAGAGGCATTGTGCCATCGTTGGTGTCAGTGAGAGGCATTGTGCCTCATTGTTGATGTCATTGGAAGGGATTGTACCCTATCGTCAGTGTCATTTGGAGGAATTGGGCCTCATCTTTGGAACTGTGCCCCATTGCTGATGTCATTGGAAGGGATTGTGTCCATTGTTTTTCATTAAGAGGAATTGTGCCCCATTGTTGGTGCCATTGGGATGAATTAGGCCCCGCCCTTGGTGTTATTGGGAGGATTTGTGGCCCATCATTGGTGTCCTTGGGCCCCATCGTTGGCGTCATTGGGATGGATTTTACCCCATCATCAGTGTCATTGGGAGGAATTGGGCTCCATCGTCAGTTTCATTGGGAGGAATTGGGCCCCATCATTGGTGTCATTGGGAGGAATTGGGCCCCATCAATAGAACTGTGCCGCATTGTTGATGTCATTGGAAAGAATTATGCACGATTGTTTGTCATTGAGAGGAATAGTGCCCCATGATCGGTCTCCCTGGGAGGAATTGTGCCCCATCATTGGTGTCCTTGGGAGGAATTGGGCCCCATCATTGGTGTCCTTGGGAGGAATTGGGCCCCATCATTGGTGTCCTTGGGAGGAATTGGGCCCCTTTATTAGTGTCAGTGAATGATATAGTGCCCCAAGGCCTAGATCAAAGCAAGCAAAGGGCTGAATTCAGCCACAGTTTGGAGACCACTGGTTTCTTAGTCCTGTTTCACACGAGGCCTCAGATTGTATAAGAGCAGTGTGAACAGCAAGCTTTGGTGAGCTTTCAGCAGCTTTCTCTAACTAAGCCTTTAAAACGCCCTTCAGCTCCCATTTAGAAATGTTATATGCAGATCCAAATAAAAAAAAAAAGTTTTTCTTTGTTTCTGTTATACAATTTTGTAAATAAGTACATTTTCTCCTTCACTGATGGCACTGGCAGGCGTTGCTGATGGGCACTGGTTGGCATCTGCCTGGTGGTCCAGGGTGGCGTACCTGGCGGGCGTCTTTTATGGGTATCCCTGGCGGTCCTCCGCTGATAAACAATCAGCACAGACCCCCCCCCCCCGTCAGGAGAGCCGCCGATCGTCTGTCAGATGCGAGTGAGGAAAAGCCGATAAACGGCTCTTCCTGTTTACATCATAAGCTGTGATTGGACACGGCTGATCACGTGGTAAAGAGACTCTTTTGCATTAAGGCGAAAAACCTTCTGTGCTGCAGCTCCCCCTCCCCCGATCCAGCGATGTGTGCGAGTGCAGCGGCTACCTCCACTGTCTTGCTTCTCATTGGACAGATTGATAGCAGTGGGAGCCAGTGATACGGGAGCAGGGGGCGGGGCCGAGTCCCACTGTGTCAATGGATGACTTTCCATGGGCGCCCCCGATGAAGAGGCGGGGCCTGGAGTGCCAGCGGGGGACCCCAGGAGAGGAGGATCGGGGGTGCTCTGTGCAAAACCATTACACAGAGCAGGTATAACCTCTGTGTGTGCTTTTTATTAAAGGGCTTACAAACACTCTGCAAATGCTTTGTAAAGCTGGCTGTTCACACCGCTCTTATACAAGCTGAAGCCCCCCGTGTTATACAAGCTGAAGCCCCCCGTATTATACAAGCTGAAGCCCCCCGTGTTATACAAGCTGAAGCCCCCCGTCTCATACACGTCTTAGAGAAAAGGAACGAGGAGCTTGACGTAGAAAAACCAGAACCGGGTACTCGGCAGTACTGGCAAGTATGGAAGGAGCTTACAGCCTCTTGTCTGGAGGGCCCTTGAAGGATGGAGCTTCCTCCACCAATATGGCGGTTGTCTTTTTTGGGTGAGAAATGGTTGGATTATGCAGAGATGAGCTTTTCATCCAGTGAGTACAGAGATATACATTTTTCTTTTTTTAGTGGACTGTGTCCTAGAATTACCGGTGACTGCATACAGTTTGCTGCCAGTCCCCCTGTAGGTGGCATAACCCAGAATGTCAAGAATCCCGTGTCCCTTAATGGACAGGAAAAAACATCAGGCAGCACCTGGTCCTATCAGGGGGGGCTCATCCGGGACTCGACTGCCGCTCAGGGGGGGCTCATCCGGGACTCGACTGCCGCTCAGGGGGGGCTCATCCGGGACTCGACTGCCGCTCAGGGGGGGGCTCATCCGGGACTCGACTGCCGCTCAGGGGGGGGCTCATCCGGGACTCGACTGCCGCTCAGGGGGGGGCTCATCCGGGACTCGACTGCCGCTCAGGGGGGGCTCATCCGGGACTCGACTGCCGCTCAGGGGGGGCTCGTCCGGGACTCGACTGCCGCTCAGGGGGGACTCATCCGGGACTCAACTGCCGCTCCGGGGGGGCTCATCCGGGACTCAACTGCCGGTCAGGGGGGGGCTCATCCGGGACTCGACTGCCGCTCAGGGGGGGGCTCATCCGGGACTCGACTGCCGCTCGAGGGGGCTCATCCGGGACTCGACTGCCGCTCAGAGGGGGCTCATCCGGGACTCGACTGCCGCTCAGGGGGGGCTCATCCGGGACTCGACTGCCGCTCAGGGGGGGCTCATCCGGGACTCGACTGCCGCTCAGGGGGGGGCTCATCCGGGACTCGACTGCCGCTCAGGGGGGGCTCATCCGGGACTCGACTGCCGCTCAGTGGGGGCTCATCCGGGACTCGACTGCCACTCGGGGGGGCTCATCCAGGACTCGACTGCCGCTCAGGGTGGGCTCAACTGCCAGCCAGGGGGGGGTCATCCAGGACTCGACTGCCAGCCAGGGGGGGCTCATCCAGGACTCGACTGCCGGTCAGGCTACTCAGCACTCACTGTGACGTCTTTATACGGGATAAAGCTTCATAAAAGAGACTTTTGTGTTTGTATGAAAATAATTTATTTCACAAGTAAAAATGGGTCAGAGACCTGTAGTGTCCATGAGGCCAGCCAATGCAGGCCAGAGGTGATACAGCAACAAGGGGAGGGTACAGGAGGTGTGGTCAAGATCAGACATTAGGGGGCGGTACAGGAGAAGGTGTGGTCAGGATCAGACATTAGGGGGCGGTACAGGAGAAGGTGTGGTCAGGATCAGACATTAGGGGCGGTACAGGAGAAGGTGTGGTCAGGATCAGACATTAGGGGCGGTACAGGAGGTGTGGTCAGGATCAGACATTAGGGGCGGTACAGGAGGAGGTGTGAACTCTGAACTTTAACATCAACAATAAATTGCTTTGAGATTAGAACTACTTGTGCTGACCCTCTCGGGGCCCCCGGAATCGTCCATCATAAATATCATGTACAAATATATGTACAAATCACTCCGAGGAGAACGTTTGTTCTGTGCTTCAGATTATTGCTTTAACCCCATCAGTGCTGCATAGTCCCCTCCAGTACCAGAGGCGCCTCTCTGTGCGCTAGTTGTATTGCAAGGCTCTCCAGTGATGAAGGGGGGTAAGAGGTAATTGTCCAAGGTGAGACTCCACCCCCTCAGCCATTAAGATGCACAGGGGGCGGTGCTGGGGCTACAGTCCATGCTACAGTATACAGCCTGCGGGGCCCCCACGTGCGGCTGTGCGATGCTGAAAAACTTGGGCTCCAGGTAACAGTTGGATGGACACTCCAGGAGCAGCGGAGAAGGAGAACATGGCGGAGACACCGAGCATGGCGGGGACACCGAGATCTGCAACAACCTGCATGGGAGGAGGAGATGAGGAATTAGGTTAGAAGGAAGGTACACGGGGGAGGGGGGGGGGGGGTTTTACCCACGGACTATCCCAGGGATGGGAGAAAACAGGCAGGAACAGGGGGTCACCCACGGACTATCCCAGGGATGGGAGGAAACAGGCAGGAACAGGGGGTCACCCACGGACTATCCCAGGGATGGGGGGTAGGCAGTCAGGAACAGGGGGTCACCCACAGACTATCCCAGGGATGGGGGGGGGGGGCAGTCAGGAACAGGGGGTCACCCACAGACTATCCCAGGGATGGGAGGAAACAGGCAGGAACAGGGGGTCACCCACGGACTATCCCAGGGATGGGGGGGAGGCAGGCAGGAACAGGGGGTCACCCACAGACTATCCCAGGGATGGGGGGGGAGGCAGGAACAGGGGGTTACCCAGAGATAATCCCAGAGATGGGAAGGCTGTAACAGGAGGGCCTCCCCAGTGATGAACCCTTCTAGGAGAGATAGGGGAGCAGAGGGGTTCACCCAGAGACTGAGGGCAGGTTGGAACGAGGGGTTGCCCACTGACTAGCCCTCCAGGTGCCATTACTCACCTCTGCTGCTGCAGAACCTTGTGTAAGAGCCCCTGGGGCTCCGCTGTAGTGTGTGCGTTATCTGCAGAGCGCCCCCCGCGGGTTCCGGTTCCCCTGTGACGTAGTTTGCTGAGACACAACAGGCCGCGGACACGCACCGACCTCCGGAGCTGGCGAAGAGCGTTTATTCCTGCAGAGACAAGCGGTCATTAGATGACGTCACACGGGGGGGGGGTAATTAACACAACACAGCGCACAATACACATGGCAATCCGTACCCTGAGTGAGCGACGTGTCCGAGGCTCTGCGGCCCTCCTGGAAGGCCACGGGAAGGAGGTTGCTGGTTGTGGCGATTCCGTTATATTGCAGTACTGGAGTCGCAGACTGAGCGCTGAGCGGCGCTGTGGAACGTGAGGTGGAAAGTGTCGGTGGAGGAGCAGGAAAGGATGGGAGGAGGCAGTTCTCCAAGCTGCTGGATGGAGATGAGGTGGAGGAGATGAAGATACCTGAAAAGGAAGAGCAGAAGATGGTTGAGACAGGGTCAGGGTGGGGGCACAGGAGGCAAATAGTGTACAGGCAGGGGCCGGGGACACGCAGGGTAGGGGGAGGCGAAGATGGAGGACAGGTTCACAGGAGGCATAAAAAAGGTACATAGGTAGAAAGTGTGGGGGGGGGAGAGGCCTGGGTCGCAGGAGGTTGTGGGGGGTTTCAGGATGTCAGGGGTAATGAGGATTGTGGGGGGGGGGGGGGGGTGTCGGAGGCTAGGGGTGCAGAAGGCTTGGGGGTGGGGGTGTCGGAGGCCAGGGGCACGGAAGGTTTGGGGGTGGGGGTTTCAGGATGTCAGGGGTAATGAGGATTGTGGGGGTTGGGGTGTCGGAGGTCAGGGGCACAGAAGGTTTGGGGGTGGGGGGTTTCAGGATGTCAGGGGTAATGAGGATTGTGGGGGGGGGGGGGTGTCGGAGGTCAGGGGCACAGAAGGTTTGGGGGTTGGGGTGTCAGAAGGTACGTACTTGGTGCCGTAGCGTTTGCTTGGCTGCTCTTCCGGATGGCCTCACACAGTACGGAGTCCTGCAGGGTGGAGGTTGGACAGGACACCGGCACCCCCAGACACGGCGACTCCCCCAGATGTAACAAAGTCTGTAAGACAACAAATCACATGAGCTCCCTCCCACTGATAGGCAATCCCCCCAGCCAATCAAAGCACGGCACGTCCTTTACCTGCAGTGGAGTGCTGAGGTCACAGTCATAATCTGACACTTTGGCGTGAGGCTGACACAAGATCCGAGACACCCCGGAGGAGGCGGAGCCTTGGAGGAGGGAGACCGCAGAGGGGGAGGAGACCTGGAAGAGGGAGGTACACCATATTAATATAGGACTGACCCTCGCAGGTTCTATATCCACCCTACAGAAACTTTTACCACAAAGGCTCTCACCTTGCTGCAGTCCGCTGTGGGTGGGGTTTGGGGCGGAGACTGGCTGAGTCGGGACTCCTGCAGACGCTCCACCAGGAGGTAGTAAATGGCGGCGTAGTGGTCATACGTGTCATTCTGTAGTGCCTGAGAAATAAGGAGAATCTGTGAACACCGGGGG
This sequence comes from Lithobates clamitans, assembly GCA_037952925.1. NCBI lineage: Eukaryota > Metazoa > Chordata > Amphibia > Anura > Ranidae > Lithobates > Lithobates clamitans. The sequence continues at coordinate 48,287 of JBBGZY010003281.1, forward strand.
GGAGGTGATAGAGAATAAGAGAAAAGGGGCGTGTCAATTCTCTGAGAGCCCCCCTATGCCATGCAGTACTGCCCCTTACCTGCAGGGTGCGCTCTCGGTCTATGCCCAGGCTCTGCATGATGGCGAGGACTTGTAGGGAGGGTTCGGTGATGGGGAGGGGCTTAGCCAGGGACAGTTGAGAACCCTGGAACCATTTGTGCTGTTTTATCTGAGCGATGGTCGGCCTCTTCGCGGGATCCACCGCCAACATCCTGCGCAGCAAATATTCACAGTCTGGGGGGGGAGGAGACAAAGATCACATGACATACGCTGTGAGCCCAGAACCCCCAATTTATATCCCTGGGGCCACTGCAAGTCAGCAATATGGATGAAGGTTTCCGAGAGTTACCATCCGAGCGCCACTACAACCCCCCCCTCCCCCCCAGTATACAAGCTGTGCATTAGAAAATTATATTATATTATATTAATATATATATATATATATACCCCCCCCCCAGTGACATTTGTGTAAATCTTTTCTTCTCTCTTTTCATGTGACAACACTGAAGAAATGACACTTTGCTACAATGTAAAGTGTTGTCACATGAAAAGATAGAAGAAAAGATTTACACAAATGTCACTGAGGGGTGTACTTACTTTTGTCAGATACTGTATATACATTTCTGAGGAGTAGAATGATCACCCCCCGTATACACTCACCTGCTGACATGTAGTACGGAATGCGGAATCGCCCCTCCAGCACGCGCTGTCTCAGTGTCGGCAGATTGGGTCCATCAAACGGGAACAACCCGCACAGGAGAACATAGAGGACGACCCCCAGACTCTGCAGAGACACAACATGGAGTCATGACACACCGAGCCACAACACTACACAGGCTACTAGTCTGCGCTGTCACTCCATGCAATGCACCGTCCCCCTCCCATGAGCTCAGTCTCCAGTGTCCTCAGTCACTCCATGCAATGCACCGTCCCCATCCCATGAGCTCAGTCTCCAGTGTCCTCAGTCACTCCATGCAATGCACCGTCCCCATCCCATGAGCTCAGTCCCCATTATCCTCAGTCACTCCATGCAATGCACCGTCCCCCTCCCATGAGCTCAGTCTTCAGTGTCCTCAGTCACTCCATGCAATGCACCGTCCCCATCCCATGAGCTCAGTCCCCATTATCCTCAGTCACTCCATGCAATGCACCGTCCCCCTCCCATGAGCTCAGTCTCCAGTGTCCTCAGTCACTCCATGCAATGCACCGTCCCCATTCCATGAGCTCAGTCCCCATTATCCTCAGTCACTCCATGCAATGTACCATCCCCCTTCCATGTGCTCAGTCTCCTCACCCAGACATCTAGCAGTGGTCCCTCGTACTCCTTCCCCTGGAAGACCTCTGGAGCAGCATACGGCGGGCTTCCACACCACGTATTGAGGGGTCGGCCTTCCATGTAAAAGTTACCAAACCCGAAATCTGATCAGGAGATAGAAGAATAGACATTAGGGGACACCAGGAAAATAATACACATTGTTCTGTACCCCAGCAGAGGGGACACCACCCTGAGGGAGTGACTGGGGACAATCATGGTGCTGGGCAGCTGGTCTTTGGCTCCTATAGAAGAGCCTCTCACATACCATGTCCTTTGGAGTCATGTGCTGACTTCCGTCACCCCACCCCCAATGAGTTCACCAGATGCTACTTACCGGCCAGTTTGACGTCCATGTTCTCATCCAGCAGGAGGTTCTCGGTTTTCAGGTCTCGGTGGACGATGTTCTGTGAATGGCAATACTCCACCGCTCCCAGGATCTGAAGGAACTTGTGCCGGGCCTCATCCTCTGAGAGCCGCCCGCGAACCGTCAGGTAATCTGGAGAACAAAGAGAGGAGTCTTACCCTCCACTTCCAGGGGGAATGTCATGGGGGCCACGGAGGACACTGTGTGGCCCTATATGAGCAACAATGGGCGGGGAAGAGTGTAGCAAGTTTGCCAGGTATCTCCTTCCATTATCTGCATAAGCAGACCTAGACACAGGGAAATGAGGTTCTGCTGGCTCCTCCCCCTTACATAAGCAAACCTAGACACAGGGAAATGAGGTTCTGCTGGCTCCTCCCCCTTACATTAGCAGACCTAGACACAGGGAAATGAGGTTCTGCTGGCTCCTCCCCTTTACATAAGCAGACCTAGACACAGGGAAATGAGGTTCTGCTGGCTCCTCCCCCTTACATAAGCAGACCTAGACACAGGGAAATGAGGTTCTGCTGGCTCCTCCCCCTTACATAAGCAGACCTAGACACAGGGAAATGAGGTTCGGCTGGCTCCTCCCCCTTACATAAGCAGACCTAGACACAGGGAAATGAGGTTCTGCTGGCTCCTAACCCTTACATAAGCAGACCTAGACACAGGGAAATGAGGTTCTGCTGGCTCCTCCCCTTTACATAAGCAGACCTAGACACAGGGAAATGAGGTTCTGCTGGCTCCTCCCCTTTACATAAGCAGGCTTGGACATAGGGGGATGGGGTTCTGCTGGCTCCTAACCCTTACATAAGCAGGCTTGGACATGGGGGATGGGGTTCTGCTGGGCGATTTACACAAAGAACACCAATCCAATAACTCACCGAACAGTTCTCCCTTCTTGGCGTATTCAGTGACGATGTAGATCATGTCCCGAGTCTCCATCACCTACAGCAAAGAAACACAAGACGATGATGCTGGGGGAAGAGCATGATGAGCAGAATCGGGGGTTGGGTGGTGAGGTAGGGGAGAGGTGGTGATTGGTCTGGAATATAATCACCTGATAGAGGCGGATGATGAGGGTTAATCATCTGGGGAGGAGAAGGAGGGTAAAGGTGGTCATTGGCCTGGAGAAATATATAAAATCACCCGATAGAGGTGGATGATGGGGGTAATGATCTGGGAGGGAGGGAGGGGAGAGGTGGTGATTGGTCTGGAGAAGAAGATAATCACCTGATAGAGGCGGATGATATGTGGATGTCGCAGTTGTTTCATAATCTGGACCTCTCGGTAGATCTTCTCCAGGTTGGATCGGTCCAGACGAGTTTTATCAATGATCTTAATGGCAACCTGTTGGGAGGCAACAATGAAACATCATGATAAAAACTGCCCCTCCATGGTGCCTCCACCCACAATAAGACTGCCCCTCCAAGGTGCCTCCACCCACAATAAGACTGCCCCTCCAAGGTGCCTCCACCCAGAATAAGACTGCCCCTCCAAGGTGCCTCCACCCAGAATAAGACTGCCCCTCCAAGGTGCCTCCACCCAGAATAAGACTGCCCCTCCAAGGTGCCTCCACCCAGAATAAGACTGCCCCTCCAAGGTGCCTCCACCCAGAATAAGACTGCCCCTCCAAGGTGCCTCCACCCAGAATAAGACTGCCCCTCCAAGGTGCCTCCACCCAGAATAAGACTGCCCCTCCAAGGTGCCTCCACCCAGAATAAGACTGCCCCTCCAAGGTGCCTCCACCCAGAATAAGACTGCCCCTCCAAGGTGCCTCCACCCAGAATAAGACTGCCCCTCCAAGGTGCCTCCACCCAGAATAAGACTGCCCCTCCAAGGTGCCTCCACCCAGAATAAGACTGCCCCTCCAAGGTGCCTCCACCCAGAATAAGACTGCCCCTCCAAGGTGCCTCCACCCAGAATAAGACTGCCCCTCCAAGGTGCCTCCACCCACAATAAGACTGGCCCTCCATGGTTCCTCCACATATAATAAGACTGGGCCTCTATGGTGCTTCCACTCATGGTACCTCCTGAACTGCCAACCCCACCCCCCCCCCTCCCCCACATGGTACCTCTAGACCCAAAGCTTCTCCTCCCGATGATCTCCCCAGAGCACCCCTCCTCTCCAGGCCTCTTACCTGTGTGTTGGTGACGCGGTGCCTGGCTAGTTTCACAACCGCAAAGTTCCCCTTTCCCAGAGTCCCTTCAATGTCATAAAAGCCGACGCGGAGGGGCCTCCGGGGGGCGCTGCCCGCAGCACAATTGTCCTTTAGTACCACCATCCTACAACCAGAGAAGAGAGGCTTAGATGATGGAGGAGGAAGATATCGGGGAACATGTTGGGGGAGGAAGATATCGGGGAACATGTTGGGGGAGGAAGATGGAGGAGGAAGATATCGGGGAACATGTTGGGGGAGGAAGATGGAGGAGGAAGATATCGGGGAACATGTTGGGGGAGGAAGATATCGGGGAACATGATGGAGGAGGAAGATGGAGGACAACTAGAAGGAGGAGGAGGATATGGCATAACGTCTCCTCTACTGGGTGCTGAGTGTGATATATATATATGTGGTGAGAAGTGTATTTTAGATTGTAAGCTCTCAGGAGCAGGGCCCTCGGATTCCTCCTGTACTGAATTGTAATGTCTGCCCTCAGGTTGTAAAGTATACAGGGTGAAGGGGGTATATACAGGGCAAAGGGGGTATACGGGGTGTATATACAGGGCGCAAGGGGAATATAGAGGTGTATATATTGGGTGAGGGGGTCTCACCTGTCCCCGGTCGGTCTCTCTCAGTGATGAGGGGGGTATATATTGGGGGTCTCACCTGTGGTCGGTCTGTCTCTCTCAGTGATGGGGGAGGGGGTATATAGAGGTATATAGGGGGGTCTCACCTGTGGTCGGTCAGTGATGGGGGGAGGGGGGTATATATTGGGGGTCTCACCTGTCCCCGGTCGGTCTCTCTTAGTGATGGGGGAGGGGGGTATGTGAGGTGTATATAGAGGTATATATTGGGGGTCTCACATGTGGTCGGTCTGTCGGTGTCTCTCAGTGATGGGGGGTATATATTGGGGGAGGGGGTCTCACCTGTGGTCGGTCAGTGATGGGGGGAGGGGGGTATATATTGGGGGATGGGTATATTGGGGGTCTCACCTGTCCCCGGTCGGTCTCTCTCAGTGTTGGGGGAGGGGGGTATATTGGGGGTCTCACCTGTGGTCGGTCTCTCTCAGTGAGGGGGGTATATATTGGGGAGGGGGTCTCACCTGTCCCCTTGTCGGTCTGTCGGTGTCTCTCAGTGTTGGGGGAGGGGGGTATATAGGGGGGTCTCACCTGTCCCCGGTCGGTCTCTCTCAGTGAGGGGGGTATATATTGGAGGATGGGTATATTGGGGGTCTCACCTGTGGTCGGTCAGTGATGGGGGGAGGGGGGTATATAGGGGGGTCTCACCTGTCCCCGGTCGGTGTCTCTCAGTGTTGGGGGAGGGGGGTATATATTGGGGGATGGGTATATAGGGGGGTCTCACCTGTCCCCGGTCGGTCTGTCTCAGTGAGGGGGGTATATTGGGGGTCTCACCTGTGGTCGGTCAGTGATGGGGGGAGGGGGGTATATATTGGGGGAGGGGGGTATATATTGGGGGAGGGGGGTATATAGGGGGGTCTCACCTGTCCCCGGTCGGTCTGTCGGTGTCTCTCAGTGATGGGGGGAGGGGGTATATAGAGGGGGATGGGTATATTGGGGGTCTCACCTGTGGTCGGTCTGTGATGGGGGAGGGGGGTATATTGGGGGTCTCACCTGTCCCCGGTCGGTCTGTCGGTGTCTCTCAGTGAGGGGGGTATATATTGGGGGAGGGGGGTATATATTGGGGGTCTCACCTGTGGTCGGTCAGTGATGGGGGGAGGGGGGTATATATTGGAGGATGGGTATATTAGGGGTCTCACCTGTGGTCGGTCTGTGATGGGGGGAGGGGGGTATATATTGGGGGAGGGGGGTATATAGGGGGGTCTCACCTGTCCCCGGTCGGTCTCTCTCAGTGAGGGGGGTATATATTGGAGGATGGGTATATTAGGGGTCTCACCTGTGGTCGGTCAGTGATGGGGGGAGGGGGGTATATAGGGGGGTCTCACCTGTCCCCGGTCGGTCTGTCGGTGTCTCTCAGTGATGGGGGAGGGGGTATATAGAGGTATATATTGGGGGTCTCACCTGTGGTCGGTCAGTGATGGGGGGAGGGGGGTATATATTGGAGGATGGGTATATAGGGGGGTCTCACCTGTCCCCGGTCGGTCTCTCTCAGTGATGGGGGTATATATTGGGGGAGGGGTATATTGGGGGTCTCACCTGTCCCCGGTCGGTCTGTCGGTGTCTCTCAGTGATGGGGGAGGGGGTATATAGAGGTATATAGGGGGGTCTCACCTGTCCCCGGTCGGTCTGTCGGTGTCTCTCACTCTCCTCTCTCCGGTTTTCGGTCTCTCATTCTTCTCCTCTCAGGAGGTCACGTGCTTCTTCGCCTCACTCACCCCAAAGGCTCCGCCCCATTGGCGTCATACTGACGTCAACCCCTGCTGGACTCCGCCCCGTTGCCTAGAGACGGGGAACTCTGACGCGCGCGGTGATGTCGCCGTCCCCATGGAGACCGGCCGGTGACGTCAGAGAACAGCTGGCGCCGTAATCGTCAGGTTTCAGTATCTCCCAACCGCGCCTGCGCCTTCCAAACGTGACGTCAGTGGGAAGCGGAAGAGCGACACCTGGCGGCAGCATGGAAGAACGCAGCCAGGAGTGAAGTATAGGGATCCCAAGGGGCCCCAATGACTCCGGAGGGGCCCCATCTATCTCATAGGGGCCCCAAACTTCCCACAGGAGCCCCATCTCCCCTAAAAGGACCCCAACTTCTCCAGACTGTCCTCAACTATGCCCCAGAAGACCCCACTTTTTCTAGAGGGACCCCAACTCCTCCACAGGGGCCCCATGTTGTACCCAAGGACCCCAAATATTCCAGAGGGACCCCAACTCCTCCACAGGGGCCCCACTTTGTACCCAAGGACCCCAAATATTCCAGAGGGACCCCAACTCCTCCACAGGAACCCCACTTTGTACCCAAGGACCCCAAATATTCCAGAGGGACCCCAACTCCTCCACAGGGGCCCCACTTTGTACCCAAGGACCCCAAATATTCCAGAGGGACCCCAACTCCTCCACAGGAACCCCACTTTGTCCCCAAGGACCCCAAATATTCCAGAGGGACCCCAACTCCTCCACAGGGGCCCCACTTTGTACCCAAGGACCCCAAATATTCCAGAGGGACCCCAACTCCTCCACAGGAACCCCACTTTGTCCCCAAGGACCCCAAATATTCCAGAGGGACCCCAACTCCTCCACAGGGGCCCCACTTTGTCCCCAAGGACCCCAAATATTCCAGAGGGACCCCAACTCCTCCACAGGAACCCCACTTTGTCCCCAAGGACCCCAAATATTCCAGAGGGACCCCAACTCCTCCACAGGGGCCCCACTTTGTCCCCAAGGACCCCAAATATTCCAGAGGGACCCCAACTCCTCCACAGGGGCCCCACTTTGTCCCCAAGGACCCCAAATATTCCAGAGGGACCCCAACTCCTCCACAGGGACCCCAACTTCTTCAGAAGCCCACCCATCTCAACAGGGGCTCTGCATTTTCCAGAGGGGCCCTATTTCATATGAGCCCCCACTTTCTCAGAGAGACCCCATCTATCTTGCAGAGGCCACAGCTCTTCCAAAAGGACCCCAACTTCTCCACAGGGACCCCACATCCTGTACAAGGGCCCATCCTCCTCCACAGGGGTCCCAACTTCTACAAAGGAACCTTACCTTCTTTACAAGGTCTATCCTTCTCCACAGGGACTCCACGGTCTCCAGAGGGGCCCCAACTATTTCATAGGAGCCCCAGTTATTCTATAAGAGGCCCATTTTTTCAGAGAAACCCCAACTACCTTACAGGGGCCACGTGTCCCCAAAAAGATCCCAAACCTCTCCAGACAGACCTCAATTATTTCAAAGGGACCCCAACTCTTACACAGGGACCCCACTTTTCTTTTACAAGGGCCCCAACTTTCCTTGAGGGACCCCAACATTTCTATAGGGGCCCCTTCTTGTTCAGAGGGGGCCCACCTCCTGTACATGGGCCCATCCTTCTCCACAGGGGCCCCAGCTTCTATAGAGGGACCCCCAACTGTTTCAACTGTTCCTCCTCAGGGGCCCCATCTATCCTGAAGGGGCATCAGTTCTTCTATATGGACCCTACTTTTTTCACAAGGGCCCCAACTTTCCCAGAGTGACCCCACTTGTTTACCGCAACCCCAATTTCTCCAGAGGGACCCAAACTACTCTAAAGGGGCCCTGACTTGTCCAGAGGGACTCCACCTATTTCACAAGGACCCATCTTCCACAATGGCCCCAACTTATTCAGAGGGGGCCCACCTCCTGTACAAAGGCCATCCTCCTCCACAGGGGCCCCAACTCTTTATAGGATCCCCCGACTGTTTTAGCAGACCCAGTTTTTGTAGAGGGACTCAAACTACTCTATAAAGACCCTACATTTTTCCAAAAGAGACTCCACCTCTTTCACAAGAGCCCATCTTGTACAGTGGCCCCAACTCCTTCAGAGGTTGCCCATCTCCCATTCGAGGGCTCATTCTCATTCACAGGGGCCCCAACCTTTACAAAAGCAACCCAGCTCCTTCTCAGGACCCAAGAATTTTAGATTGGCTTCAAATCCTCTACAGCAGGGGTCTCAAAACGGCGGCCCTCCAGCTGTTGCGAAACTACAAGTCCCAAAAGTCATAGCAAGGCTGACAGTTACAAGCATGACTCCCACAGGCAGAGGGATGATGGGACTTGTAGTTTTACAACAGCTGGAGGGCCGCCAGTTTGAGACCCCTGGTCTACAGGGACCCCCCTTTTATCTATCATTTATTGGCAGACACTGCTTTTTTTATTCATCATCATTAGTTTTGCCCCTTGCCTTGATCTTGCTGTAACATGGCCCCAACTTCTCAACTTCTCCAGAGGAACCCCAACTCTTTCACATAGACCCCTTTTCCTCCACAGGGGCCCTAACATTTCCAGAGGGACCCCACCCTTTTTCATAAGGCTTCATCCTTCTCCACTGGGACCCCAACTTCTCCAGAGTGACTCCATGTCTTTCACATGGGGCCCATTCTCTTTCTCAGGGGCCCCAACTTTCCCAAAAGGTTCCTACCCTACCCCCCCAAAGGGGCCAACTATCCCATGTAACCCATTGCTCTTAGAAGGACTTCTATTCCTTTAGAAGTGGCTTTATCCCCTCCAAAATGGCCCACCTTTCCCCATGGTCCCTGATGCCCCACCATCTCTGCTTCCGTTTTGGCGGCCCTGGTTCCCCAGACAGATTTTGTGGTCTGGGTGTCTGGTGCATTATCTGTGGATCCCTCACAGTTTGGATGTATGCGGATTTTGGAGTGATACTAGTGTTTGCACAGATAGGAGGTCCTGGTACAGGCAGGAAGCTCTAGGAGGTCCTGGTACAAGCAGGTATCTCTAGGAGGTTCTGGTACAGGCAGGAAGCTCTAGGAGGTCCTGGTACAAGCAGGAATCTCTAGGAGGTCCTGATACAGGCAGGAAGCTCTAGGAGGTCCTGGTACAGGCAGGAATCTCTAGGAGGTCCTGGTACAGGCAGGTATCTCTATGAGGTTCTGGTACAGGCAGGAAGCTCTAGGAGGTCCTGGTACAAGCAGGAATCTCTAGGAGGTCCTGGTACAGGCAGGAAGCTCTAGGAGGTCCTGGTACAGGCTGGAATCTCTAGGAGGTCCTGATTCAGGCAGGAATCTCTAGGAGGTTCTGGTACAGGCAGGAAGCTCTAGGAGGTCCTGGTACAGGCAGGAATCTCTAGGAGGTCCTGATACAGGCAGGAATCTCCAGGAGGTTCTGGTACAGGCAGGAATCTCTAGGAGGTCCTGGTACAGGCAGGAATCTCTAGGAGGTTCTGGTACAGGCAGGAAGCTCTAGGAGGTCCTGGTACAGGCAGGAATCTCTAGGAGGTCCTGATACAGGCAGGAATCTCCAGGAGGTTCTGGTACAGGCAGGAATCTCTAGGAGGTCCTGATACAGGCAGGAATCTCTAGGAGGTTCTGGTACAGGCAGGAAGCTCTAGGAGGTCCTGGTATAGGCAGGAATCTCTAGGAGGTTCTGGTACAGGCAGGAATCTCCAGGAGGTTCTGGTACAGGCAGGAAGCTCTAGGAGGTCCTGATACAGGCAGGAATCTCTAGGAGGTTCTGGTACAGGCAGGAAGCTATATTAGGTTTGCATGGTTAATATAATGGTACATACCATCGGCACCAGAAGAAAGCTCACAGCACACATCAGTTAAGTACAAAATATATATGTGCCACAACCTCACATCAAACCAACTGTGGCCATGGTCAACATCAGGCTTCAAGAGGGGAAGTCTGAACTCCCCCAGAGGGTCAAAACTCTACCATGGAATTTTTTCCAGTGGGATTTCAGTTCTCCCAGGGGGCCTTAACTCTTCTAGAGGAGGAGGACAAACTCTCCCAGAGGGCCTAACTTTTCTAGAGGAGGATAAACTTTCCCAGAGGGCCCCAACTCTTCCAGTTGAGGAGGACATCTATACCAGAGAGATGTCTTTTAAAGACAGGGACAAACTCTCCCAGAGACCCTCAACTCTTCCAGATGCCCCTAACTCCTCCAGATTAGGATGATCTCTACAAGAGAACCCCCAGTTCTTCCAGAGAGCCCCAACCTCTCCCAGAGGGCCTAACTCTTTCAGATGAGATGAACATTTTTCCAGAGGGATCTCAAATCTTGCAGAGGACCTCAACTCTTCCAGAGGAGGAAGATGAACTCTCCCAGGGGCCGTCAACTCTTCAGAAGGGGGAGGATGATCTCTCCCAGCAGGCTTCAACTCCAGATGAGAAGGACATTATTATTATTATTATTCGGGATTTATATAGCGCCAACAGTTTACGCAGCGCTTTACAATATAAAAGGGAGACAATACAGTTATAATACAATACAATACAATAGGATTAAGAGGGCCCTGCTCAGAAGAGCTTACAATCTAATAGGGTGGGGCAGGTGGTACAAAAGGTTGTAACTGTGGGGAATGAGCTGGTGGAAGTGGTAGGAGATTAGTTGGAGACGTGATAGGCTTTCCTGAAGAGATGAGTTTTCAGGGATTGCCTGAAGGTAGCAAGAGTAGGGGATAGCCGGATAGATGGAGGTAGCGAGTTCCAGAGGATGGGAGAGGCTCTGGAGAAATCCTGGAGACGAGCATGGGAGGAGGAGATGAGAGAGCTTGAAAGCAGGAGGTCTTGAGAAGAGCGGAGAGGACGATTTGGGTGATATTTGGAGACAAGATTAGTGATGTAGCTTGGGGCAGAGTTGTGAATGGCTTTGTATGTTGTGGTTAGAATTTTGAATTTAATTCGCTGGGTGATTGGGAGCCAGTGTAGGGATTGGAGGAGAGGGTTGGCAGACACTGAGCGGTTGGTAAGGTGGATAAGTCTGGCAGCAGCATTCATGATAGACTGGAGAGGGGAGGAGCCTATGGAGAGGCAGGCCAATGAGAAGGGAGTTGCAATAGTCAAGGCGAGAGATAACAAGGGAGTGAATGAGGAGCTTGGTGGTTTCATTTGTTAAAAAAGGGCGAATTTTAGAGATGTTACGGAGGTGAATTCTACAAACTTTTGACAGCGATTGGATTTGAGGCTGAAATGACAAGTCGGAGTCTAGGATTACACCGAGTACCCTGGCGTGAGGGGAGGGACTGATGGTTGCATTGTTGATTTTGATGGAAAAGTCATGGAGGGGGGCACGGGTGGGGGGAATATTAATAGCTCAGTTTTAGAGAGATTTAGTTGAAGGAAGTGGTGCGACATCCATGCTGATATGTCAGTTAGTAAGTTAGTAATGCGAGAGGAGACTGAAGGAGTGAGGTGAGGAGTAGACAGATAGATTTGGGTGTCATCAGCGTATAAGTGGTATTGGAAGCCGTGGGCAGTTATTAGGTGACCAAGGGAGGAGGTGTAGATAGAGAAGAGAAGGGGTCCAAGAACCGAGCCTTGGGGGACCCCCACAGAAAGGGGCAATGGAGAGGAGGAGACAGAGTTGTAGGTGACACTGAAGGAGCGCTGTGATAAATAGCCAGAGAACCAGGATAGAGCAGAATCTCGGAGGCCAAGGGAATGTAGTTTATTGAGAAGGAGCGGGTGGTCAACAGTATCAAAGGCCGCAGAGAGGTCAAGTAGTAGGAGTATGGAGTACTGGCTGTTGGTTTTAGCAGTTAGTAAATCGTTAGTGAGTTTTAGTAAGGTAGTTTCCGTGGAGTGCTGCGAGCCAAAGCCAGACTGTAAGGGGTCAAGAAGGTTATTTTCATTGAGGTAGGAGCTAAGACGGTTGTAGACTAAGCGTTCTAGAAGTTTAGAGGTGAATGGGACATATTTTCTGGAGGGCTCCAAAGTCTCCCAGAAGGCCTCAACTCTTTCAAAAATGGAGGCCATACTCTCCCAGGCATCCCCAAGACATTCCAAAATCCCTAACTCTTCCAGATGAGGATGATCTCTCCAAGAGAACCCCCAGCTCTGCCAGAGGGCTCCCAACTCTTCCTGCTTAGGAAGACATCTTTTCCAGAGGGATTCCAACTCCTCTTGAGGGCCAAAATAATTCCAGATAAGGAGGACATCTTTCCTGGAAGGCTTCTAACTTTTCCAAAGGGCCTCAGCTCTTTCAGATGGCATCTTTTTCAGAGGGATTTCAACTCTTGTAGAGGCCCTCAACTCTTCCAGGGGAGGAGGACGAACTCCCCCAGAGGGCCTCAACTCTTCTGGAAAAGCAGGATGAACTTTCCAAGACTCTTCCAGTTGAGGAGCACATATTTTCAAATAGGATTTCATTTTACCCTGAGGGCCTCAACTCTTCCAGATGAGAAGGTTTACATTTCCTAGAGGGCCCCAACTCTTCCAGATGGCAGGGACATCTTTCCCAGAGGGCTCCAAACTCTTCCAGAGGAGGAGGATGAACTCTACCACAGGTCCCCAACTTTTCCAGAGGAATTCAGCCATCACAGAGGGCCTCAACTCTTCCAGGGTAGAAGGCCGAATTCCTCCATATGAGGAGAACCTCATCCGCGGAGGGCTATTAACTCTCCCAGAGGGCTTCAAACCCCTCCAGAGGTCCCTAACTCTCTCCCAAATGAGAATGGTCATCTTTCTCTGGTGGCTCCCAACTCTTCCAGAGGGCCGCATTGCCCCAGAGGTCCCTTACTCTTTCAGATGAGATGGATGTTCTTTAGGAACCCGCCACCCAGTTCTTTCAGGGGGCTCCCAATTTTTTCAGAAAGGGTGGCTAAACTCTCCCAGAAGGGCCCATCCTTTCCAGAGGACTTGAACTCTTCCAGGTGAGAAGGACGATCTGTCTAAGAGGACCCCCCCCTCCAGGTCTCTCAGAGGGCTCCTAACTCTTCTAGATGAGGAGGCCAAATCCTCCAGGTGGCCTCAAACCTTACAGAGGAGGAGGGGAAAGCAAAACACTTCCAGAGCCCCCCCTCCATTCTTCTAGAGACCCCCGATTCTTCCAGAGAGTTTTATATATAGAGATTCTGTACTATGTTGGGGTGGAGGGAGTTGTGTATATACAGAGACTCTATACTGTTTTGGGGGAGGGGGTTGTGTATACACGAGTTCTGTATTACATGGCGGGGGGGGTTTATATACAGACTTTGTACCATATGGGGGGATGGAACACAACATAATAATATCCTTCTCAGAAGACAAAGACAAGTCTCTACAAAATTCAGTAAAAAATACATCTCTGCAGAGGAACGATCAATGTTTTATTATCCTTTAAACCAACCAGGAGAACATGAGAAACAGCAACTTTGTAGAAGAATGACATCAGCTACAGTATATGATGTCACCAGTGTGTAACAATACATGACAATATTATGACATCACAGCAGATGGCATGATGACATCACAGGTCCATTAATTTGCAGCCCCCCTGACTTCCTCCAGCAGCTCCTCGGCGGTCCTCTGCAGTTGTGTGTTGGCGCTCAATGAAAGCTCCATGATACTGGGCAGACACTCCTGTACCTCCCCCCACAGCCGCCCCAGAACGTCCGGATCTACAACCACCGACTGGAAGAGGAGCAGAGCGTGCAAGCAGACCTCGGCATCCGGATCTGCAGAGAGAAGAACACCTTCATCACCCTGACATGGAGACAGAAGATGGAAGACATGTATGATGGGTATCACCCTGACATGGAGAGAGAACATGGGGGACATGTATGATGGGTGCCACCCTGACATGAAGAGAAAAGATGGGGGACATGTATGATGGGTGCCACAATGACATGAAGAGAAAAGATGGGGGACATGTAAGATGGGTGCAACCCTTACATGGAGAGAGAAAGATGGAGGACATGTATGATGGATGTGCCACCCTGACATGGAGAGAGAAGATGGGGGACATGTATGATGGATGCCACCCTGACATGAAGAGAAAAGATGGGGGACATGTATGATGGGTGCCACCATTACATGAAGAGACAAGATGGAAGACATGTATGATGGGTATCACCTGGTATGACTGAATTCACCTGGTTCTATGGACACTGGTCCTTGCTGCCTGGACTGACTTCACCTGGTTCTATGGACACTGGTCCTTGCTGCCTGGACTGACCTCACCTGGTTCTTTGGGCACTGGTCCTTGCTGCCTGGATTGACCTCACCAGGTTCTCTGGACACTGGTCCTTGCTGCCTGGACTGACCTCATCTGGTTTTTGGACACTGGTCTTTGCTGCCTGGACTGATCTCATCTGGTTCTATAGGCACTGGCCTTTGATGCCTAGACTGACCTCACCTGGTTCTATGGACACTGGTCCTTGCTGCAGGGACTGACCTCAATTGGTTCTATGGACACTGGTCCTTGCTTCCTGGACTGACTTCATCTGGTTCTATGGGCACTGGTCCTTGCTGCCTGGACTGACCTCATCTGGTTCTATGGACACTGGTCCTTGCTGACTGGACTGACTTCACCAGGTTCTATGGGCACTGGTCCTTGTTGCCTGGACTGACCTCATCTGGTTCTATGGGCACTGGCCCTTGCTGACTGAACTGACCTCACCTGGATCTATGGACACTGGTCCTTGCAGCCTGGACTGACCTCACCTGGTTCTATGGACACTGGCCCTTGCTGCCTGGACTGACTTTACCTGGTTCTATGGGCACTGGCCCTTGCTGCCTGGATTGACCTCACCTGGTTCTATGGACACTGGTCCTTGCTGACTGAACTGACCTCACCTGGTTCTATGGACACTGGTCCTTGCTGCCTGGACTGACCTCACCTGGTTCTATGGACACTGGCCCTTGCTGCCTGGACTGACCTCATCTTGTTCTATGGGCACAGGTCCTTGCTATCTGGATTGACCTCACCAGGTTCTATGGACACTGGTCCTTGCTGCCTGGACTGACCTCATCTGGTTTTTGGACACTGGTCTTTGCTGCCTGGACTGATCTCATCTGGTTCTATGGGCACTGGCCTTTGCTGCCTGGACTGACCTCACCTGGTTCTATGGACACTGGTCCTTGCTGCAGGGACTGACCTCAATTGGTTCTATGGACACTGGTCCTTGCTTCCTGGACTGACTTCATCTGGTTCTATGGGCACTGGTCCTTGCTGCCTGGACTGACCTCACCTGGTTCTATGGGCACTGGTCCTTGCTGACTGAACTGACCTCACCTGGTTCTATGGGCACTGGTCCTTGCTGCCTGGACCGACCTCATCTGGTTCTATGGACACTGGCCCTTGCTGACTGAACTGACCTCACTTGGTTCTATGGACACTGGTCCTTGCTGCCTGGACTGACCTCCCCTGGTTCTATGGACACTGGCCCTTGCTGCCTGGACTGACTTCACCAGGTTCTATGGGCACTGGCCCTTGCTGCCTGGATTGACCTCACCTGGTTCTATGGACACTGGTCCTTGCTGACTGAACTGACCTCACCTGGTTCTATGGACACTGGTCCTTGCTGCCTGGACTGACCTCACCTGGTTCTATGGACACTGGCCCTTGCTGCCTGGACTGACCTCATCTTGTTCTATGGGCACAGGTCCTTGCTATCTGGATTGACCTCACCAGGTTCTATGGACACTGGTCCTTGCTGCCTGGACTGACCTCATCTGGTTTTTGGACACTGGTCTTTGCTGCCTGGACTGATCTCATCTGGTTCTATGGGCACTGGCCTTTGCTGCCTGGACTGACCTCACCTGGTTCTATGGACACTGGCCCTTGCTGCAGGGACTGACCTCATCTTGTTCTATGGGCACTGGTCCTTGCTATCTGGATTGACCTCACCAGGTTCTATGGACACTGGTCCTTGCTGCCTGGACTGACCTCATCTGGTTTTTGGACACTGGTCTTTGCTGCCTGGACTGATCTCATCTGGTTCTATGGGCACTGGCCTTTGCTGCCTGGACTGACCTCACCTGGTTCTATGGACACTGGTCCTTGCTGCAGGGACTGACCTCAATTGGTTCTATGGACACTGGTCCTTGTTTCCTGGACTGACTTCATCTGGTTCTATGGGCACTGGTCCTTGCTGCCTGGACTGACCTTACCTGGCTCTATGGGCACTGGTCCTTGCTGACTGGACTGACCTCACCTGGTTCTATGGGCACTGGTCCTTGCTGCCTGGACCGACCTCATCTGGTTCTATGGACACTGGCCCTTGCTGACTGAACTGACCTCACTTGGTTCTATGAACACTGGTCCTTGCTGCCTGGACTGACCTCACCTGGTTCTATGGACACTGGCCCTTGCTCCCTGGACTGACTTCACCAGGTTCTATGGGCACTGGTCCTTGCTGCCTTGACTGACTTCACCTGGTTCTATGGGCACTGGCCCTTGCTGACTGAACTGACCTCACCTGGTTCTATGGACACTGGTCCTTGCAGCCTGGACTGACCTCACCTGATTCTATGGACACTGGCCCTTGCTGCCTGGACTGACTTCACCGGGTTCTATGGGCACTGGCCCTTGCTGCCTGGACTGACCTCATCTGGTTCTATGGGCACTGGCCCTTGCTGACTGAACTGACCTCCCCTGGTTCTATGGACACTGGTCCTTGCAGCCTGGACTGACCTCACCTGATTCTATGGACACTGGCCCTTGCTGCCTGGACTGACTTCACCGGGTTCTATGGGCACTGGCCCTTGCTGCCTGGACTGACCTCATCTGGTTCTATGGGCACTGGTCCTTGCTGCCTTGACTGACTTCACCTGGTTCTATGGGCACTGGTCCTTGCTGCCTGGATTGACCTCACCAGGTTCTATGGACACTGGTCCTTGATGCTTGGACTGATCTCATCTGGTTCTATGGGCACTGGCCTTTGCTGCCTGGACTGACCTCACCCTGTTCTATGGACACTGGTCCTTGCTGCAGGGACTGACCTCAATTGGTTCTATGGACACTGGTCCTTGCTTCCTGGACTGACTTAATCTGGTTCTATGGGCACTGGTCCTTGCTGCCTGGACTGACCTGGTTCTATGGACACTGGTCCTTGCTGCCTAGACTGACCTCATCTGGTTCTATGGACACTGGTCTTTGCTGCCTGGACTGACCTCATCTGGGTCTATGGACACTGGTCCTTGCTGCCTGGACTAAATCCACCTGGTTCTATGGGCACTGGTCCTTGCTGCCTG
Source organism: Lithobates clamitans (assembly GCA_037952925.1). NCBI lineage: Eukaryota > Metazoa > Chordata > Amphibia > Anura > Ranidae > Lithobates > Lithobates clamitans. Next base: position 65,729 of record JBBGZY010003281.1, read on the forward strand.
GACTGAATCCACCTGGTTCTATGGGCACTGGTCCTTGCTGCCTGGACTGACTTCACCAGGTTCTATGGACACTGGTCCTTGCTGCCTGGACTGACCTCACCTGGTTCTATGGGCACTGGCCCTTGCTGCCTGGACTGACCTCACCTGGTTCTATGGACACTGGTCCTTGCTGCCTGGACTGACTTTATCTGGTTCTATGGACACTGGTCCTTGCTGCCTGGACTGACCTCATCTGGTTCTATGAGTACTGGCCCTTGCTGCCTGGACTGACCTCATTTGGTTCTATGGGCACTGGTCCTTGCTGCATGGACTGACCTCACCTGGTTCTATGGACACTGGCCCTTGCTGCCTGGACTGACCTCATCTGGTTCTATGGACACTGGTCCTTGCTGCCTGGACTGACCTCATCTGGTTCTATGGGCACTGGTCTTTGCTGCCTGGACTGACCTCATCTGGTTCTATGGACACTGGTCTTTGCTGCCTGGACTGACCTCATTTGGTTCTATGGACACTGGTCCTTGCTGCCTGGACTGACTTTATCTGGTTCTATGGACACTGGTCCTTGCTGCCTGGACTGACGTCATCTGGTTCTATGGACACTGGTCCTTGCTGCCTGGACTGACCTAACCTGGTTCTATGGACACTGGTCTTTGCTGCCTGGACTGACCTCATCTGGTTCTATGGGCACTGGTCCTTGCTGCCTGGACTGACTTCACCTGGTTCTATGGGCACTGGTCCTTGCTGACTGGACTGACTTCACCAGGTTCTATGGACACTGGCCCTTGCTGCCTGGACTGACCTCACCTGGTTCTATGGACACTGGTCCTTGCTGACTGAACTGACCTCACCTGGTTCTATGGACACTGGTCCTTGCTGCCTGGACTGACCTCACCTGGTTCTATGGACACTGGCCCTTGCTGCCTGGACTGACCTCATCTAGTTCTATGGGCACTGGTCCTTGCTGCCTTGACTGACTTCACCTGGTTCTATGGACACTGGTCCTTGCTGCCTGGACTGACCTCATCTGGTTTTTGGACACTGGTCTTTGCTGCTTGGACTGATCTCATCTGGTTCTATGGGCACTGGTCCTTGCTGCCTGGACTGACCTCATCTGGTTCTATGGGCACTGATCCTTGCTGCCTGGACTGACCTCACCTGGTTCTATGGACACTGGTCCTTGCTGCCTGGACTGACCTCATCTGGTTTTTGGACACTGGCCCTTGCTGGCTGAACTGACCTCATCTGGTTCTATGGGCACTGGTCCTTGCTGCCTTGACTGACTTCACCTGGTTCTATGGACACTGGTCTTTGCTGCCTGGACTGACCTCATCTGGGTCTATGGACACTGGTCCTTGCTGCCTGGACTGAATCCACCTGGTTCTATGGGCACTGGTCCTTGCTGCCTGGACTGAATCCACCTGGTTCTATGGGCACTGGTCCTTGCTGCCTGGATTGACCTCATCTGGTTCTATGGACACTGGTCCTTGCTGCCTGGACTGACTTCACCAGGTTCTATGGACACTGGTCTTTGCTGCCTGGACTGACCTCATCTGGTTCTATGGACACTGGTCCTTGCTGCCTGGACTGACTTCACCAGGTTCTATGGACACTGGTCCTTGCTGCCTGGATTGACCTCATCTGGTTCTATGGACACTGGTCCTTGCTGCCTGGACTGACCTCATCTGGTTCTATGGACACTGGTCCTTGCTGCCTGGACTGACCTAACCTGGTTCTATGGACACTGGTCCTTGCTGCCTGGACTGACCTCATCTGGTTCTATGGACACTGGTCTTTGCTGCCTGGACTGACCTCATCTGGGTCTATGGACACTGGTCCTTGCTGCCTGGACTGACCTCACCTGGTTCTATGGACACAGGTCCTTGCTGCCTGGACTGACCTCATCTGGTTCTATGGACACTGGTCATTGCTGCCTGGACTGACCTCATCTGGTTCTATGGACACTGGTCTTTGCTGCCTGGACTGACCTCACCTGGTTCTATGGACACTGGTCCTTGCTGCCTGGACTGACTTCATCTGGTTCTATGGACACTGGTCCTTGCTGCCTGGACTGACCTCATCTGGTTTTTGGACACTGGTCTTTGCTGCTTGGACTGATCTCATCTGGTTCTATGGGCACTGGTCCTTGCTGCCTGGACTGACCTCATCTGGTTCTATGGGCACTGATCCTTGCTGCCTGGACTGACCTCACCTGGTTCTATGGACACTGGTCCTTGCTGCCTGGACTGACCTCATCTGGTTTTTGGACACTGGCCCTTGCTGGCTGAACTGACCTCATCTGGTTCTATGGGCACTGGTCCTTGCTGCCTTGACTGACTTCACCTGGTTCTATGGACACTGGTCTTTGCTGCCTGGACTGACCTCATCTGGGTCTATGGACACTGGTCCTTGCTGCCTGGACTGAATCCACCTGGTTCTATGGGCACTGGTCCTTGCTGCCTGGACTGAATCCACCTGGTTCTATGGGCACTGGTCCTTGCTGCCTGGATTGACCTCATCTGGTTCTATGGACACTGGTCCTTGCTGCCTGGACTGACTTCACCAGGTTCTATGGACACTGGTCTTTGCTGCCTGGACTGACCTCCATCTGGTTCTATGGACACTGGTCCTTGCTGCCTGGACTGACTTCACCAGGTTCTATGGACACTGGTCCTTGCTGCCTGGATTGACCTCATCTGGTTCTATGGACACTGGTCCTTGCTGCCTGGACTGACCTCATCTGGTTCTATGGACACTGGTCCTTGCTGCCTGGACTGACCTAACCTGGTTCTATGGACACTGGTCCTTGCTGCCTGGACTGACCTCATCTGGTTCTATGGACACTGGTCTTTGCCGCCTGGACTGACCTCATCTGGGTCTATGGACACTGGTCCTTGCTGCCTGGACTGACCTCACCTGGTTCTATGGACACAGGTCCTTGCTGCCTGGACTGACCTCATCTGGTTCTATGGACACTGGTCATTGCTGCCTGGACTGACCTCATCTGGTTCTATGGACACTGGTCTTTGCTGCCTGGACTGACCTCACCTGGTTCTATGGACACTGGTCCTTGCTGCCTGGACTGACTTCATCTGGTTCTATGGACACTGGTCCTTGCTGCCTGGATTGAACTTCTGCTCCTTTACTAGCTGAGTCTGAAGGTTGTGACTGTAGGTTCCCATTCCTTGGAACATTCCTAATACTTTCCTATTGGTCCTTTAATATGGTGGGAGGTCCTAATGACTGATGGGGAGACCCCTCTGACCTGAGATTACAGAATGGCCAATCCTCATACAGCTGTTTCTGTCAATAGTAACATTGTATCATTTATTATGTATCACTTCGGGGGAGATTTATTACAACTGGAGAGTGCAGAATGTGGGGCAGATGAGCATCGCAGCCAATCAGCTTCTTCAATGAAGCTTTGACAATAAAACCTGGAAGCTGATTGGTCTCTATAAATAAATAAATAGACTCTGTACTCTCCAGTCTTAGTAAATCTCCCCCATTGTGTCCCCCTTTATACTTCCCCTCAGTATCGGGATTACAGCCAGTGATGGCGGCATATGAAGACAATAACGAGATCGTGGCTGACGGCACCCCCCCCCCCATCCCCCCCCCCCCCCCCCGTCCTCCCCCCAGAAATGTGACTCACCAATCAGGAGCCTCCGCACATCACCGAGGAATCCCGTTACCTGA